>OX596005.2:20227670-20451331 GCA_951394115.2 Drosophila phalerata
TCGAGTGTGGCATAAATGGGACGTCGTGGCATGGCCGTGTGTGATGAACGTGGTGTGGGTATCTTGGTGCGTTCAGCACGTGGACTCGGCTCGAATCCCGAGTCCTGATCCTTGCTGGTGGTGGCCAAGACAACGTTGCTGTCCCTCGACTCCTGCGCCTGCTTCCAGTTACTCCGCGACTTGGCGCCACTTCGCACGCGTCTCTTCAGCCGACGCTTGCGTCCGTTGGCCAGTCCATCATAGACTCCAGCGGCTCCAGTGACATCACTAGTTACGCCCACCTCTCCAATTTCGCCAGCCACGCCATGACGATTGCCACTGCTCAAAAAGCGACGCAGAGCGCTATCATGCTCCGGATCAATGCCATTCTCAGCTTCATAATCATCGCCATCATCGTACTCCTCATAGTCATAGTCGCCTTTGTCCAGCTCCGATGCACTGGGCAGCTTGGAGCTGGCGTTGCCATCATGCACCACCTGAAACACTTGACTGTTGCTGCTGAAATCGACGTCCTTTGGACGTGGCAACTCCTCCAACTCGCCCATGGACTCATCGCTCTTTAGCACTGTGAAGCTGGACTTGCGTTCGGGCTCATCAACGACGGCGGCAGCGGGAGGAATATCCGTTTTTCCAGGCTCATCATCAGCCGAATCGGATGGAAGCAGCGTAAAGGAACGTCTTGATTCCTGTTCCCGCTGTGGTTGTTGTTGTTGCTGCTGGGACTGTGGACGTGACTGTGGTTGGGGCTGTGTCTGGGATTGGGATTGGGACTGGGATTGGGACTGGGATTGGGGCTGTGGTTGGGTCTGTGCGGCTGGCGGCTTTTGCTGTGAGCTTTTGGGCTCAGTTTGCGGTTTGGATGGCGTTGGGGTTGGGTTAGGTGTCGTCTTTGACTCATTTTTAGGTTCAGCCGGCGGTTGCTCGGCTTTTTCAGCCTCTGTGGGGGGACCTGGTGGCAACACGGCAGCTGGTTGTGGTTGCTCGGCAGGAATAGCAGCAGCTGGAGGTGGAGCTGTGGGCGTTGTGGGTGTGTCAGCTGAAGCTGCTTTAGCTGTCTCTATATTCGCTAAGTTGGCATTGGAATTATCTTTGGATTCATTCTCTACATTAATTTGCTCTTCACTTTCCGATTTCTCCTTTTCCGTGGCTTCCTCGGTGGAACTCTTGGACTCACTGCTCAGCGCTGTGGCAGCTATTTTGATCATCTGCTCGACTTCATTGGACAACAGCTTGGTGTCCTCCTCGCTGAGCTCCTGCTTGGCTTCAGGCTCAGCCTGAGCAAGTGGCACCTCTTCGGATGACTTTGAAAGCAGCTCAGCATCGTGATGGACATCCACTTGGGTGACCACTGACTTGGCCGCTTCCAGCTCCTCATCGGTTAACTCCAAGGCATGACTTTCTGCCACCTTTAAATTGTCCGTCTCTGCATCCATGGACTTCTCGCCTTTAGCGCTCTGTGGCGGCGACTTGATGAAGGTTCCTTCCTTGAGAGGAGTCTGAGACTTGCTCTCGGTTTGTGGCTGCTCCTGCATAATAGGCACCTTGTGCTCAGGTGGCTTAGGGGAGTCCTCAACTTGCTTTGGCGATTGCTCCTCCTCGCTGTCAGCCAGCTCCTTGGATCTGCGAGTGGACACGGTTCTCTTGCGCTGGACAACGCGCTGCTTCTGCCGCTTGTGATAACAGCAATTTTCACAGGAGTCCTCGTCCTCATCCTCGTCATTATCGCCATCGCCATCGCCATCGCTGGTGCTGGCATAGCGTTCTCTGGACTGGCGTCGTCGGATCTCAATGTTGCTCTTGGAGCGGCAAATGTCGCCGCATTTCTCATGTTTGTTCTCGCCACAGCTGTTGGTTCGTCGTCGCAGCTGACGACGCTTGTGTCGTCGGCAGATGTGCTCCACTCGGTGCTCCTTGCGATACGTTTGCTCCGTGCAGCTGCAATCGTTCTCCTCCCGTTCCTCCTGGCCCACTTCATCCCCAGCAGCTCCGTCGGAGTCTGTGCGCTTGAGGTAAACCACATATTTCTTGGAGCTGCGCAAATCGTGCACTTCCTCCTTCTCCACATACTTCAGCGGTCGCACCGGATCCGCAACAGTTCCCTCATGGAACGGATTCCCCCGTCTAGCTGCCAGCCTCAGTTTGCTGGAAGGTTGTCCGCCGTGAGACTGCAGAAACTTGGCCGTCGAGCGGTGTCCCCGTTGCAGGGCACAGTCCAAGGGAGTGAGAACAATGCCGCGGGAATTGCGGTACAGGGCATTCACATCGCCTCCATAGTCCAGGAGCAGCTTGCACATGTCCGTGTAATCATTGGCCGCCGCAATGTGCAGCAGACTGCGGCCATCGTTGCTCGTGGTGTTCACCTGCTTGGGCCGCTGATTCAGCAGCCACTCGAGCAGCTCCCGACGCCCGGAGGCAGCTGCCTCGTGCAGTGGAAGATCGCCTTTGGCATTGCGTAACCAGAGATTCGCACCTCGATCCTTTAGCAGCTTCAGCGTCTCGAACTGTCCCTTGGAGCAGCCACAATGAGCCGGCGTTCTTCCCTTGCGATCCTGCCGATTGGGATCCGCCTCCAAGTCGAGCAACCTCGCTGTGGCATCCGCATGTCCCAGTGTCACCGCATAATGCAATGCCGTACAGCCGTTGGAGTCTATGAGATCTGTGGGTGCTCCACAAAGACTGATCAACGTGTCAATGCACTCGGTGTGGCCACGAGAAGCGGCACAGTGGAGTGCAGTGAGTCCGTCCCTGTAATTAAATGAAGGATAAAGTTAGAACTGTCTATTTAAATGGAACCGAAAAGATTCACAGACCCTACTTTTATAACAACGGTTGGTACAAAGATATCTACCTAATTATTTAAATTGTCTACGGAGTGAAAAAAAATGTTGAAGGCTTTTAAAGCACAGGAAAAGAATTAACTTTGCAAAAAGATCCTGCGTATATTCCTTAAAAAATACATGTTAAAAAAATTAATTTTATGTATACCATAAACAATTTAAATTCATTACTACAAAAATGACGACAAAAAAGATGAAAAGATATTAAGTAACATCAACTAAAATACTGTTTTTATTTACTTAGTTCGGAATAAATATTCTGGAAAACTGTCAAATGTATAATACAAACAAAATTTTAATATCGACCGAATATAATAGCTTTTTATAGTAATTCAACATTTAATAAAATATCTATAAAAAAAACTTTAGCGCTAAGATATTGAAAGAAACAACAAACCTTTCCTACAAGACCTTCATTTTTGATTTTCTGGTAGTAGTCTGATTCTATTCAAACTTGTGGACATATTTTAAAAATCTTTCTAGCTAATTATACTGAAACTTGATTTTGTACAGATCATTCTTTAAACTGAGAGACTAGTGGAATACCACCTCGCTCTGTTTAATGCATTATAAGATTATAATAACTACAATGGTTAGGATTTAAAGGACTTAAAGTCAACCCACTTATCGGCACTCTCGACACGTGCTCCCGCCTTCACCAGGGCTATGACCGCTTTGGCGGAGCCCGCAGAGGCGGCCCACAAAAGAGGCTGTCGTCCATCCTTGTCCTGGACATCGACACTGGTCTGTGGATGCGCCAGCAGAATGCCAAGAATCTCAAGGGCCAGCTTGCTGGAGTTGGACTGCAGCTTGCTGTCATAGCTGGCGCCGCACATTTGGGCCGCATAATGGAGGGGCGTGCCGCCGTTAACATCGGGCTTGGCCACATTGGCTCCAGCTGCCAGAACCGCCCGCAATGCCTCAATTTCGCCACACACTGCAAAAAGGCAAATTCAGTTAGTTGTACAAATATGTGTGGTTGAATGGTAGGGGGGAAGTGGGAAGTGTTGCCTACCCGTTGCCCAATGCACCACCGAGTGGCCTTCATTGTCCACCGCATTCACATCGGCTTTGTTCGCTAGCAGCAAATTGACCATGGCCAAGTTGCCCTGAATAACAGCCAAGTGAAGCGGCGTGAAGCCATCCTCATCAGCAGACTCCAGCAGCTCTGGAGCTGCAATCGCAATGCTTGCCGCCGCCACGAGGTCGCGAGTCTGCTCCAAGTCCTGAGCGGCACAATAATGCAGCGCGTTGCGGTTGCTCCGGTCACGTTGTCGCAGCAATTGGGGCTGCAAAGGGAATAAGGACAGGAATGCGGGTTATTGAGATCCGTTCTTCACTCCAAGCCAGAGTTATGCTTATGCTGTTAATTTAATTACTTGAAATTGCAGAAAACAATTTAATTCTGTCACGTAGTGTGCAACATATCAAATGCGGCATTTTTATTAATATACTAATTATTAACAACTATTAAATCAATTTAATTTAAATTATTTTACGATAGCAACATTTTAAGATCATACAATTTAATTTCATTTAATTTTAATAAGAATGTACAATTTTATGATAATTTCATTTTAATTATTTTTAATCAATTATTAATAAACATCGGACCATTCTAACATATAGATGTTGTAATAAAATTTTTTTAACAAATTAGTTGTATTAGTAAATAAAATATTTGTTTATGGATTAATCATCAAACTTATTTGATCTTAAAATTTTTAATTTATTAAGTTTCACATACATATGCTACTGAAAAATTAATTTAAAAAAAAACCTTGTCAATCTTTAGTATAAATCTCAATTAAATCTTAGTTGTACAAAGTCCCATCTATTTATATAACTTCCATTGGAATAATATGCCAAAGATTAAGTTGTGGCTTGATTTTGATTTTGAAATTTAATGCAAAAACAACAGCAAATATATTCTAGCTGCCATGGACACAATTGGCAAGGCTTTTTAATATTCTTCACACCGTATAATGTCAATCCTTGCTAATAAGTATGTAGAGAGCTTTTCACATTCACGCCTCAAAGTATGCAATGAAAATTTAATACAAATGCATCGCATTCACGAAATGCGAAATGTGAAACGATTAATAAACTAATTAAAACGTCATTTGCATTTTCCAGTGAAACTGTTTAATAAATTGTGGGATTATTAATTACGTATGTATGTATCTGTGGCAGTTTCCCCGTCACAGTCCTATATTTCTGGCACCAAGACAAACTTTAATTACACTCAAATGTTTTTCTTGTATTTATATTGCTTGTTTCTTTATCCACATTTTTTGTGTGTAATTAATTTATGTTAATATTAATTCAAATGTGCGATATGTGCTGAGCACGAACAGTTGTTGTGTGGATGCAGTGTAGCGTATGTAATTAAATAATTTATATTTCACAAAATGATGGCAACGGAGCTGCTGTTAATGCCACGACGACTTTCGAGTGCAACATGTTAAACAGCAGCTTAACAATTAATAATTGAACATATTTTCGCGTTAATCACGTGAAATTTGTGATGTGTATAAATAATTGAAAATTACTTTTCATTTGCGGCCCGCCTGTGGCCGTTGCTTGTTAGTAACTAAAGCAACACTGGCCACAACCAACAGTAATAACAACAGCGACAACAACAGCGACAATAACAGCGACAACAACAACGATAACAAACATAAACAAAGCCGACTATTGGCGTCGCTTTGGAAAGTGCAAGTGCCGCTTCTGGTTGCGATTGGCAACGTTTGGTGGCAACGTGGTGAATTGCACTTGCACCACTCGAGGTGTGTAGTCGCATTTTGGCCAATTCGACTCAAGAAAAAACATGTGGGCGGCTATAGTCGAGCACGCTCGGCAGTGGGATGCCCTGTGCCCAGGCACTCTGTACTTCTTACATACAAAAACTACATTTTTGATCTATCGTTCCTATGGCAGCTATATGATATAGAGGTCCGATCCATAAAAACAAGAGCAAATGGTATCCAGGCACCTACTTACCAAATTTGAAGTCTCTAGCTCTTATGGTCTCTGAGATTGACGCGTTCAAACAGACGAGCGGATAGACAGACGGACAGACAGACGGAAATACAGACGTACATACAGACAGACGAACGGATAGACAGACGGACAGACAGATGGACATGACTCAAGCGACTCGGCTGTTGATCATGAGCAAGAATATATATACTTAATGGGGTCAGTCACGCCTCCTTCTGCCTGTTACATACATTCTGCCAAACACAGTATACCCTTTTTAGCCCATTTTCAATGCGCTTAGGGTATAAAAACCACTTATCCTCCTACCAAATTCACATTAGCCATTTTGGCGCGAAGAACAACATCGAACTCCAACGGGTTGGCGAACATCTTAACGAGACCGTTTCAAGCGTCGCCTTTTGCGCGTGTCAAAACATGTCAAGTGCTGAAAAAATACTGTCGCCACCGTTGAAGAACTATGCTAAAACTTTACTCGACGTTGCCTCAAAGTTCGCATTGCGACGACGACAACGGCGACGACGACGGATGACGCTGAGTGTGGCACGCAAACCCAAAAACTGTATACTCCAAATATTGCCAAATTGTCGGAATCAGCGCCATTTTACACGTGAACAGAGGCCTTGCTTGGATAACTCCGGCGAAGCGCGTTCTACTTTCACTCCACTCGCAGAGCCGAAGGATAACAGAGTGTACTCGTAATTCAACCGTATCGAAAGGTTATCTACAACATAGAGTGTACAGAGTTAAATGGAAGGTAGTATAGTATATCATAAGAGGAAAGAGTATGACACTTTAATGAGCTATAAATGACTAGATTGAAAAGTCTACTAAACTCCTTAAAGTGAATATGCGATGCAACAGAAAGTGTATGAACTCGTCGTCTTTTATTCTACACTTCTACCCTGCCATCTTAGTTACAACCATTTCTCTAGCTAAAGTAGTTTCTGTCTGTTACAGCTCTCTTGGCAGTTGGGCAGAATGATTGAATGTGTTGCTTTTCTAACCAACATTCAATTTTTAGAAAAACATTTTAAGCACGTCGCTCTCTATTTTTATCAGGCGCAAAACCATCGCGTGACTGTCAGCTGGCCAAAAAGAGGAAAAAGATACGAAAGGCGCTGAACTGTGTACATTCTTGACGGCAGTAAATGCCAAAGTCGTTGTTGTTCAATTTATTGCACATTAAACAAAGTCAACTAATAGTTCCATAGCAGCCCAGCAAAACTGAGACAAAACTTTTGCCTCTAAAGAAAAAGCTTAAGTTAAACAAAACTATCAGAAATTTGCGTGTTTCCAATAGTTGGCAGCCCAAAAATACCTGCAATATGAATCGGAGTCGAAGTCATGTAGGAGATGTATGAATATTGACTACAATATTGGCTTAGCTTAAGCGATTAAGCTGGTGCTTTTGCTTTAGTTAGGAAAATTTGGAAAGTTTAAGCACAATTAAAAAAAAAGATTGATTGTAGACTTAAAATTTGAATGCATAAAGTGGCTTCTGTGTTTAAGAAAGCGCTTCCGGGTAACCGATGGACAACAATATAATATATACAGAGAGTCGTTAATAAATACAATGAATTGTTTGTTTTTAAAGGTTTTATTGATTCAATAATATTATTGTTTATTGAATTAATATTGTTTTCTTGGTCTTGTGATTGAAAAACGGTCAACAATTTGCATTTTGTATTACTTAAGCAAAAAAAAGTAAAAGTATTTACAATGAGTTTTATTTGGGCGCTTCTTGGCTTTAACTTTGGGTGTCCCTTTTACTCTGTTGTCCTGGCTATATCCGAGTCATTCTCGGTTTCTTATAGCGAACCTCTGATGTCACTCGGATTATGAATAATTCAAATAAGCTCAAATGACACCTAAAAACTTTGATAGCGTCTCTCAGTCAACCAGCTAGGGGTCACAGTATCTTTGGGTAGGACAAGGGATGGAAATAGGGTAGTAGGGAGGCAGGAAGGGGAACAGGGACTTAACGCAGCATCAACTAAAGTTACACTTTTGTTGCTGATGCTTTTGTTATTCTTACGTTGATGGTTGGTCTGATTGTTGCCTCTTCAGTCTCCACATCCGTCACGTTCCGTTCATTTCCATTCCCTGTACCGCCCCCGTACCGCCCCTTTCCCGCCCTGCTACAACTGTTCATGTCGGTGTGATGCGAATTTGCATTTAACTTTCTACGTTTGCCCAACACAAAATAAAATGCGATAATCAAATACGTCCAACAACAATGCGCTCCAATAGCAGCACCAGCTGCTTACCACACCCTTCTCTCCACCCCTCCACCCATCCATTTCTACACTGCTGTGCTGTGTGCATAAACCGAGCTAAGATAAAACTTCGGCATTGCCATTGAGCGTCCTGGCCAATGCCAACTCCCAGTCTTGTTGCTGTTGCTGTTGCTGTTTATGCCATTTTAATAGTTTTAAAAACAAATAAAACCAGGTTAAAAAGGTCCTACCAAATATTTTCAAAACTCCTTTAGTCAAACAAAATTTGGGAGTCATTTCTATGCTTAATTCATCAAATCTTTTTATTGTCTTATAAATTATGGCTATAATAAGACGGTCTACTTAGCTTATTTGATTCTATCATTTTATTAGATATGGACCAAGGAGTACTTCTATAAGGTGACGTCTTCGTTGACAGCAGAGGTAGTTAAACTTTCAAAAGTGCTCTCTCGGCTCCCAGAAAGAGAGGATTTGGAACGAAGGTTTGTTTTCGAACTGTCAAAATAGGTACCTCAACGAGAGTAACTGTGCTGACTTTAGACTCCTGCAATGTCGGACAATAATCTAAGGGCATGGACACCTCTCTAGCTTCTTGTTAAAATCAAAATAAGATAGCTAGATGTATTCTTGAGAAACGTTTCTAATTTAAATCAATCTAAACTATTAAATTCAAAGTGGCTTCTAGATGCAAAGTACATTGAGTCGTAGAATTGCATAGCTTAATTGAATTTATTGTTGAATTAAATGTGATTCGGCAGGGCATGAATCGGTTGTGCTGTCTCCATTTACTCGAATTCGAGAAAAAGACAACTGGGTCAGGATAGTCGTATCGCAGTTTACCTGATTAAGCGAGAATTTGCTAGCGCCGACATTAAAAATACGTGGCACGATTTATGGGCCCACAACAATCTGAGTGGCAACAAAGAACCAGTTAAGCCAACGTGGTTATAAACTGAAAACATATGTATATATATATCCGAGTTCTTTACTTTCCATTCAGTCTACTAAGTTGGTTTAAGCTAAAGCTCAAGACGGCAGCTCGAATGATTTTAAGCCTTTCCGGCCATTCCAACAAGGACAAGAACTAAACTTAAAACTTGCTTTGGGCCACGTTTCGGTTGTGGCTTTGGCGCATGGTATTTGCATAACTCAAGCGTTTGTACTTCCGTGGCGACTGTTTGGGAATTTGGCCCATACTCGAATCTCGAATAACTCCTGTGTGTGTGTGTGTGTGTGTGTGTGTGTGTGTGTGTTGGCCATGGCTTATTATTCATATATCGTAATCCATTAGCATGACAATGAAATGGAGATGTCCAGAAGTCGCAGCAGCCGAATGCTCACAAAAGGCATTGGCCTTTTGAATTTATATATGAATGTGACGCATACGACATGGTGTACCCATAGATTTTATTGTTTACACGCAGGAAGTGCGTACACATATAAATAAAGCATAAATAATAATGAAAGAAGACACAGCAGCAGCAGCAAAAACAAATGTGAGAGAAAGAGAGAGAGAGAGAGAGAGAGAGATGGAGAGACAGGCAGTCACATGATAATGCATAAAAAATAAAATACATGCATGGTCTGAAAGCCATGAAAGGGCACAAATGGCAAATGGCATGCGGGCAAAAAAAAAATAAAAATGGGGGGCAACCCTGAGACAGTAGACAAGAGAGAACATGAACCGAGAATTCGACTTAACGCTTCGTTGGGCATCACATCCGCCATAATTATGTGTGACGCGACAGCAGAATTGCACATTAAAACGACAGGACAGGACAGGACGGGACTGGACAAACACAGAGACAGGGACATCCTCGACTCAGGAAGACCACATCGTATTTTCCTGTAGAAAATGCCAAAAACCAAAACCAGGAGCAAGTCCCAACCAGTGAAAGAGTCAGATTCTAGACATTGAATTCCGGAAACTCTTTTGCGGAAGACTTAAGGTCGCCATTGCTGTGCGGACTGCTTAAGATGTCAAGTGACCAGCAAGTGAGGCTTAGTCAATGGCCTAATTTATGCGCACAATACGTAATTCATATGTTAATCGCATTCAGACAGGCCACAACAGTCAAACAAGCTAGTCGAGCTTTTAATTAATGCAAGCGACTAAATGCGCAGGTAGCTTGTACTAAAACCACATGCAAGATACAAAGATACGAAGATACAAGCACTTGTCGGTACATGCAACGATTTAAGCCATGTCATGGACATGGGCGTGAATGTGGGCGTGGTCGTGGGCGTGGTCGTGGGCATGGTCTCGTCTCAAGCAGCAACTACAATTTACCTGCTTAGCAGACAATGTGCACAGCCAGCCGGAGACTGAGAAGTAAAGATGGGATGAAGAGAATGCACAGAGAGAGAGAGAGAGAGAGAAGATATGGAGACAGCTCTTTAATTGTTGTTGTAGCACCTTTTATACTTCTAATTAGTGCCACGTTGCTAGCTGCAACAACAACGACAACAACGACAACCCAAACTAACAATAGCTGTTGCATGCATTGCAGTTGCCGTTGCCTTTCTGCCTTTGTTGGGGCTGTCATAGTATTACACTGATAACAAAAATGTTCTAAAATCAACAAATTTCAAAATTTCAAATAAGACCAAGTTCTTATTTTAAGAATAAATGTTCTTAAAATTAAAATAAAAAAATAAATAAAAAAAATAATTTATTTTAATATTTTTTATATTTGTATATATTTTATTTTGTCCTGGTAATTTTATAAATAATACTAATGCAGTTTCTCTAACCACAGCACCACAAAGCCACCATATTTATACCTAAAAGATTTAAGATTCTAAAAATTCCTTAAAATTTAAATTCTCATATTAAGATTTTAAATTTTTTTAATTTAAAGATAATAAATCTTAGTTTTAGTATTTTGGTCTTTAAATAATCTTATTTTAAGAACCATGTATGTCAGATGTATGTTCTTGACTTTAGAAGTTGGTCTTTTTTTTCAGTATATAGTAGTGCTAGATTTCTCCCCCTCCTCTCGCCACTCCTATCCCCTATATCCCACTATTCCCAGCAGGAAGCGATTCGCTGCGCAGCATTCTTAAGTAGTTTTGGCAATTATTTACAGCTACTTTGCCACGAGCATCTCTCCGACCCGTAGACTTAAGGCTTGCCGCACGGATTATTATTATTATGCCGTACTCTGTGTGTGTGTGTGTGTTTCTCTCTTCTCTCTACATACTATTCTACATTCTACTCCGTACCGTGTACTGTGTTCAACTTTTGCATAGTTTTTATGCTATGCAAACGGATTAACAACAACGGCAAACTTTCATTTTGATCTACAAACTTTGTCGGCATTCTGCCGGTTCGTTCAATCTCAGGTGGTAAACGGTTTACTAAATATGAACCGCAATTTTCTGCCTCTTCGATGTTTAAATGGCTGACAAATTACCATAACCAGCATCTGATAGTCCAATATACACGACAATGAAATCGTCATTTATCATTAAATGCTATGTAAATATTATTAAAGAAAGCACAAAAGAATTTTATTGCATGTTAAAGGCTATTTATAAGAATCTTAAGTAAAATTACTTCACTGTACTTTCATCTATTTTGCGGTGTAATAGCTATAGTTAGTTTTTGAATTAAAATATAATTTTTTCTGGTACGTTTACAAACATTTCTTAATATATATAAATAATATATTTAAGTACATCAAAGAATGTAATGTCAGTGACACTAGAAATAAAGTAAAGTTTCATTTATTTGCAGTAAAAAACGAAATTTTAATTAAAACTTCAGCTCTGACATTTCAAAAACGTCATGTGCTAATAATTTATCCCCTCTCTATACCCCTTGGCCATTATATAAAGTGTACAAAACGTAACTTATGAATACTTTAAGAAGACAAGCTGACGCAAAAGGTAAACCTGGTGAATTGGCTAATCTGGATTTAGCCAGTGAAGTGTCGTCTGCATAATTCATTGGCCAAGTTGTAAGTCAAGGCTCAAGTTTTCTCTAAATCAAATTAAGTTTACAAAATATTTTACAAACTTTGCTCTAGCTGAGCTCAATTAAAAATTATACTTCCCCCAGCACTTGGACCCAAAGTAATTCCCGCAACAAAAACTTTGCTGGCCAACAAACTGAAAAAGGAAAGATGCAGAGACGTACAGACGCAGCTCTTAGCCAGGCTCAAACAGTGCGCCGAAGCGCATTAAAATTAGTAACAAGCACTGCTCATTTGTGTCAACTTTTCATGTCATTATGCACTTTGAGCAAATATTGTTGGACTGTTCGCAAAAGTTTTGCTATGCTCACATGTGATTAGCCTCCCCAGTGTTTCCTTGATCAAAAATGTTGCAACTGCAACCGAACTATGTAGCAAGCAAATTCATGCACGGATATCCTTTATATGTATCTGGGAGACAGTCCAGACCCATTGGCAAGTTTAACTTCGGCTGTAACTTCGAGAAGCGTAGCTGCAACTGCAATTGGAACCTGGAACTGAAAGTGGAACTGGAAGTGGAGCTGGCTGACCGCAGCGGAAGTCATTTCGAAAGCCAAACAACCAGTTGACAACAAAATGGGGCACGGAACAACTACCGACTGCAACTGTCGTGGCAAGACAAATTTCTATGATTTCAGTAATTAATTTGTCATTTCAAAGTTTGCCAGTCATAGAGACAGTTATCCTTTGGCTATACCACACAGCTGCCCATCATCATCATCTGATTCTGTTGGCTTCTAATTAATTGGCCAGCTGGACAGGATAAATACGAGTAGACCGACCACATATACATATGAGAACTCTGGTCTGGTCTGTTCTGGTTGGCCTGATGGAAAGTTTTGTGCGGTTTTTTGCTCAATTAGCTGATGCTCATTTGGGCCAACTTTGTTATTGGTTTGAGCACATTTTTCTGATGACTGAAAAGGCTTACACTCCGGGGTCATTCATTAAACTCATTGACGCTGACTTTTATTTGGACTATTGTTGGCCTCCATTAAGTTCGACATAATTAATTACAGTTCAACATGCAGAACTGTCAAAATGCGGCTATAAATTTAGAATTGAGGTAAACGTAATGATGGTCAAATGGTCGAATTTGAATGCCAAAGGCAACCGCAACAGGCCTAATCTATATTCAATTAATGCCACTCACAGTCACGACCAGGTCCAGTTTATGAAGTCATCTCACATTCGGAAAGCCTTTCGGTTTTGGCCATTTGGTCTGCCAGTAATTACAAGAAATTCGCCGATGACTGGCAATTAAATTGAACATAAAATAGCACCGAGAAAGAGGTGAGTAAAAGGCTAAAGGGAAGAAAATGTGCGCGATTTATCCTTATTTTAGCGCAAATTGCTTTGGCAGCCTTTCAGCCAAACGTTTTCGTGAAAATCGCGCCAATTTGGTTCCTACCTTTGGCCAACAACAAGCAAAACAGTCGACTGTCGAAATAAGCCAACAGTCGAAGCGTCGACGAGACGAACAACTGGCGATTAATCAAGAATTGAAGTGACTGCAACTAAAGTTAAATAGATATTGTAAAATACTGAATTTGAATGACGGAGACAGGAGAAAATTCAAACGAACGAATCGAGCATTGAACAATATAGAAAATAGGAATGGGAATGTGAATGGGAATAGAATTGGAAATGAATAAATGAGCGCCGAAAGCGAATGCAGTCAACGCGAATTCGTCTCAGTGCAAAAACTAAAACGGAAACTGGGTGAATGCAAACTTTTCGACGTCATTTTTAATGAAATTTCAACAAAATGTTACAAACGTGGCCAAAAAGGAGTGCCTTATATAGGTTGAGGGGAAAGCAAAAAGCAAAAATTGCAATTAAAATTACCAAACGAAGGCCAAGCTAACAGAAGGCGAGGCCTCGCCCCTCCCCCTTTTCTCCCACCCCCTTGCAAGGTGTAGACAGACCGAACCGAGTCCAAATTAATAATAATTTGCGCATTGACGGCGTGGAAAGCGGCAACAAAAACAGAGAAGGCTAAAAACGAATGGCCAAATAAAAGTGCATTGAGAGAAGCGTAATTAAAAAACGGTATGGCAATTTTCCGATAACAGGTCGAAGGTCAACCAATCAACGCTAATGGAAACTCTCAATATAATGCCAAATTGCATTATTCAGTTAAAGCGGACAATTGAACTACGTTTAGGGGAACTTGAACAATTCAAATCAGTTCTTTAAAGTCCAGGTTATTAGCTGATAGTACAGCTTTTGCATCTGTAACTTTATTACGTATATTAAATATTTAACATTTCAGAAACTTCGCACTCTCTCTGTAAAACAAGTGCGTGCACATATAAAATTTATTTCGAACGGCAACTTTCAACATGCCACACAGCCAACGATTCATCTGCCTTAGCACAGACTTCAGCTGGACTTACTACATGCATACCCTGTAATTGCAGACTTATATAGATTTGATTTAATGTTAAGTAAAAGAAAAAGTAGGTAATTATGTGATAGCTCTAATATTAACAGCATAGATAACAGGGCGAAATAGTGACAGTGTTAGCAACAGCAGCAGTATCAGAAAATTAACAGATCTTGTAACAGCAGCAATAACAGTAACAGTACACTGTTAAATTTAAAGCTAACACCAGTAATAACAGCAAAAGTAACATCCTAATTCGCAACTTTAACATTCAATTTATTGTAACCCATATTGACTATTTATACTTAAAGGGAAACTTTTCTTTACGTTTTAAAAACTTGAGATTAGCTAACAGGATATGAATATAGCTGAGCTTCGTCTTTTCTGTACATGTATTCGAGTATTTTGAGCATCCGGCGTACATTGTTAATATTATTTGCAGCAAACAAAAGATGCTTTGGCAGCAGCAAAAATCAACTTCTACAGCTGACTTTTCTAACAAAAAGTTTTTGCCTGGTTCTGGGAGATTGTTAGCTTGGTCGGCTGCCGATGGTTAGATGGTTGGTCAACAGTAGAGCAGGGGGATCAAATCTTGAGTGAAAATAAATAATTTACACCTGCAGGTAACTGCGGAAGGCTGCAGGACGCACCTACTCGTAAAGATGGACAACACGCTCCCCTATTTCCCTTCATTACTTTCCCCTTTTTAGAGAAACTGTGGTAAAAAGTTTCAGTTTCGAATTTTAAACAAAATTGTGGTATGAGGCTAACAATAAAAGTAGACCTGAACGCTAAGGTGCCTGGTTTCTGGCGTCTGCTACTTGGTACCTGAGATTGAGGCACATTGAGGTACATTGAGGTTGTTGGCATGAGGAAATGCTTGCAGCGGGCCAGACAATGCTCGAAGACAAAAAGTTTTATTTTCTAAGAAATTAAGACTTAATTGGTAAAAGCAGCAACAACATCAAGAACAACAACGGCAACTGTAAGACAATAAAAAACGACTGCGAGGACAACAGCCGTTAGCGGTACGGTGGGTTGGAAAAGCCAACATCAATGAAAAGTTTAAGCAAAACAATAGAAGGCAAGTAAACAATGCCAATGAATGTTGCTGAGTGCTCTCTTAAGTAGCTCTAAAGACGGCAACGAGGAAACGAGGGTTGTTTGAGCACAAAGGAGTTTCAATTTGCCTCATTCTCCAACTAGAAACTAGTTTTTATTACTCATACGACTTGTTGAACAGCAATATTTCGAGTCCCAACCAACATATGAAAAACCAAAAAGATAACCATAAAGACGACTAAACTACCAATTTAAGGACATCTCGCTGTCTGTCAGTCAGTCAGACGGTCTGTCACATAGTCAGTCAGTCTATTGGGGTAATGGGCATAATCTTAATTAAAATACATACAAAAGATGTAAAGCCGGCAACGAACGAAAACAACGCGACAAAAGTAAATAAGAATTGTTTAAAATATTCAACAAACAAAATTAAAATAGGGGCAGGCCTTTTTGGACAAATTTCAGGAACAAACGCAGCAGGCAGAACGGTTCGACAGCAGACTCGCAAAAGTTTTAATAGGTTACGCGGCCTTATCGAGTCAAAGCAAATTAAAACATGCCCCAAAGGCACAAGATTAGCGCCAAGTGCAACAACATGAACAACAACAAAATTACAAATTTCAAAAGAATTGCTGAGAGCTGTTACCACTGCCAGCTCAAAAAGGACTGGGAAATAAGTGTAAACTCGAGTCAGGTTTATATACTGGTATAAAAACAATAAAATTCTAGAACAAAAAAGCATTGTTATAATAATATTTAATGTATGCATGAGCTAAGAGTTGACTGCACATACAACTAATTAAATATTAGTCATATTGCCATAATTTTAAACTGACTGCTATTTTCACTCAAATGAAAATACTTGAGTGATTGCACAGAAAATTTCAATAGAAGTACAAATTATCAAATTTAAATTAAATTAGATACTATTAAATTTGTTAAGAGTCTCAAGTTCAGAAGCTGTTAAATAAAGGATGAAAAGTGTTTTAACTGTCGAATAAAAGTCATCGATTCACATATTTCACAGCATAAATACGGGCAAGGAATTTTCCGGAGAAGGTGAAATTTAATCTTTGTAAAATGTAACAAATAGTTAATAATATTAAATATGTAAGTAATAATAAATGTAATTAGAATAAGGCAATGTATAGCATTTAACTTCAAAATATATTCAAGCTGTATCTCAAGTGTCGAATTACATTAAGAAATTGTATTGCATACTTTCAGACGGAATGTGAAATTTAATTAAGCAATGGTAAAGGTTGAAATGTAACTTCTGACTAAATACTCATATTTAATTCTGACATGCTCATTGCTTTAATTGTAATTATGAATCAAACAAAATGTTGCTGTCGATTACGGGTCATTGTGGTGTGTCAGGAAAGTAAGTAATAATTGCCAACATTTGCCATATTTCACAGGCAAATAAACCAGTGAGGGGAAAGATAAGAGTGCGACGAGGCATCTTCAAGGTTAGTCAGCCCAAAAATACCATTTAACAATTACATAACTGGGTGAACTGACGTCAGGCTGAAGGTCGATGGTGAAATTGGTGTTGTCGATGTCGATGTCGCTCTTGATGTCGATGTCGATGTCGTTGGCATTTGCTATTCGCGCAAAAGTACAAAAGTATCTCAAATGGGCACTGCTCAATGCCAAGCAATTTCACATCAAATTTGGCGTCAATATCAATTATGGAGCCGAAGGCACAAGTCTTGAACGGTCCGGAAATAAAAGCGTTTTGTCAGACCCTTCCCACAATAATAATTGCAAAACTAGCAACATGACAATTTGGAAAAGGCAGTGGATGGAGAGATTGAAGAACGAGGACTTCAGTTTGATGCCATTAGTGAGCCTTGGAAATTTATCAGCGTTCAATTAAAAACTTTTCAAATTTCAATTAAATGTAAAATTGGCATATTTAGGCGCATGACGAACGAGGACACAACGAAACAGAATAAGACGAGAGGAGAAATGAGGCAAATAGCGTTTAGACCATTCAACATTTGGCCAAAAAACAGGCAAACTCTACCCAGCTACCAAATTTCAGAGCCATAACTAAGCCTAAGGATTATTTTGTCAATTTCAAATGTCCTGCCATTTACAGCATTTTAATTCGACCAGCCGAACAGCCGACAGGACACCCAAAATGGAAGAAGACTTTTGGTTGAGGCCTTTTGTTATGTTTTTTGGCCTGTTGTAGAAATGTTTATGAAGCAATTAGGCCCAGAGCTGGAGAGAACAATGCGGCCAAATGACTGCAACGGAAATTTAAAGACGCTTGTCATCCTGCCAAACACCTTCAGCAGGCGAACTGAAGCGAACCGAACCGAACCGAACCGAACCGAACCGAAATGAAAGGGTATTAGCATCCTTCTGGCTTTAAGTTTTTGCGCCGACTCATCGTGACAACAAAAAAGATTAAAATCTTGTAACGCCTTCGCCTGATTTTAGGCTTTTGTTAAGATAACTGCCAGCCTGATGATGTTGGCTTTAACTTGGCTTGCCTTATGTTATATTTGGAAGTCAACTTGGCAGTTTACTACATATTTATATATCCACTTCCCTTTCAAAACTTACCTTGGCTCGTATCTGGGCGAGCACTTGGACAATGTCGCCATGCTGACACGCATACATTAAACTGCTGCAGCCCTCGGCGAGACGAGTTTTTATTGATGTCCTAGTTGCAGTTGCAGTTGCCACCTTAGCTGTGGCATCCACATCTCGAATGCTGCTGCTGTCTGTTCGCGTTTCCTTTGCCATCTTCGTTTTTCCGGTTGTCCGTGGCGTTTTTGTTTTTGTTGCTGTCGTTGTTGTTGTTGTTGTTGTCAACAGCATTGTCTTCTGCTTCATTGTCATTGTCGCTGCTTGTGGCACACGTGAGCGTCGTGGCAATGGACTCACAAATTGCAACTGCTTTTTTGTGGCAACTTCGCCAGTATGCGGCTTTAAACGCGCTGGTTTTCCAGGTGTCGCTTTTGCACGCTGTTGCATAATACTTGAGATACTTATTGTCTTTAAATTTGAAGTTGTTGCTGCTGCTGCTGCTGCTGCTGCTGCCACTTGTATTTGTTGTTGCACTCATTTTCGCTTGCTTTGTTGCATTTTCACAAAAGTTCATGAAACGCACAAGTTACGAATTTAGTTTTAACTTTGCTTTCAAGGATTTTTTGGCTATATATAATTAAATCCTAATTTGTTTGCTCGCTTAAACTTGTAGTAGAATGCGGGCTTCCTGCTTTCTGTATTTCTTCCTCTCTATTTACCCCGCTTAATCACCAAACTAGTTGCCACTTGCGGTTAATGGTGACAGTTTTGCTCACACAAAGTAAATACATTTTGAGATTTCAAGCGTAAACGGAACTTGTATGTGTGTGTGCAGAGTATACATTTATATGCATGTGTGTGTGTGCCAGTGTGTGTGTGTGTGTTTGCACTAATGCGCCAACTGTTTTCGCTTGAACGCCTTTTAAAATTTCAACAGGCTGCGACATGCGGTGAAATGAGCGCGATTCGACGCGATGTTATGCCAACAGACAGGCAGACTCTCAGCAGCGGCCTTTTCAATAATTAATTTCGGTTTTTATCAAAGCCAAAACCAACACACACATATATTCACATACACTGATAAAAAAATGTTCTAAAGTCAAGATTTTCGTCTCAGAACTAAGATTTTTGGTCGAAGAAATGCGTCGAGAACATGAAATTCATAATTTAAATAAGACTAAGTTCTTATTTTAAGAATACATGTTCTTAAAATTATTATCAAAATAAATAAACATTCAAAATTATTTTTTTTTTATATTTGTATATATTTTATAAATATTATTCTAATTTGTTAATAATGGGGTCCGAACCGCGGCCTACTGCTTCACAACTAAAGTAGTGTCTCTAACCAGAGCGCCACTGAGCCACCATTAATTTCATATGCAATTATACATAATTATACGTTCCTAACAATTTAAGATTTTATATTCTTATATTAAGATTTTTTGATTCTTTAGATTAAAAATTTAAGTTCTAGTAATTTGGTCTTAAAATAATCATATTTCAAGAACCAAATATTTAAGGTTCTTGCATTTAGAAGCTGCTCTTTTTTTCAGTGTACATGCACATGTGCGCACTCTAGAGCTTGGCTGACTGACTGAACGCCGGAGCTGACTGGGGAATTAGACGACGCTTTGGCAACTGCCAAATAGACAACGACAACGACAACGACATCGAGAACGTTTGTAGGAAGAGCAACCATCCAATCGACCTGATCCTGCACCCCAAGTGACTCACCCTCTTGTCAACGCTGCGATGTGCACCAAAAACAAAAAATGCTATGAAAAATTCAATGTGTTCACATTTGATTTAAATTTCCCTTTTTCACACATAAGCGCTGCTTACTCGCATTTTGTGTGATATCAAAGTGAATTTCACTGTTAAATCGCGTGGCAAATAGTTTTCCAAAAATAATGACAAAACATAGCATAGCGAAAGACAGAGTGGGAGACAGAGAGAGAGAGAGAGAGAGAGAGTGAGTGACTGAGTAGAATATTTTTCTAGTACAAAATTTGGTTTATTTTTGGCAATCATCATGCATAAATTATGACAATGCGGAAAGTAGCATGAAAAATGTTTAAAGCAAGCCATTTGGATAATAATGACGATGAGCATGATAATGACAACAGCTGCTTTTGCCTTTTTATAAAGCGATAAATGAAAGAGCTGCGCAAACCTATTGGTTGATTGAAAACCAAAATGGAATTAAATAAATACGAGCACGCAGATAGCTCGCGATGATGATGACGGCAATGTTGGCAATGTTGGCTGTGTTGGGTGTATTGGTAGTATTGGGTATACAGGGTGTTTTGCCAGTGTTGGCAACGCACCACATTCGATTTGAGAGCACGTAAATCGCATGCCGTTGCGTCTGCGGCTTATTTCGTTGCTGCCACAACGACTGCTTGCCACTGTTTGTTGCCTTACGGCTGCTTTATGTGCGGCCCGCAGCCAGATTTACATTTCATTTGAGTTGGTTGCAGCAAACGCCGCCTGATGATGATTTTGGCCAGGTTTACGAGGTGTTCGCATCGTTTGAATCGCTCGAATCACTTGAATCGCTCGAACCACTCGAATCGTGAATTGTCATCGTCGTCGTCGTCGACAGGCGCTGGCTTTTAATAAATTAATAAAAAAAAAAAAAAAAGGAAAGAAAATAAAAGATTCGCGCCGCAGTAAAATGCAATAAAGTTTTACTGGCAACTAGCGAAAGCAGCTCAACAACGAACTGTGAAAGCAATCGTGGCTTGGCAATGCAAAGAGTTTTGAGGTTCATTAGCCGACAACGAGTTGGCAATGAATTGAGGCACAAATGTGTATTAAAGCGTTCTCCATTTCTCGAAAACTTCCTGACAATTGTGAAACTGAGTAATGACAACATAATCAAATGTACAGTTAAGCAGAACATTTTCAATAAAAAGTCTTCCGAGTCTTTAAAATTTCTATTTTTTCTGTATCTAAGCCTTAACAACTTTCTAGAAAATTGTTTTTTTATTAAAACTATTAGCTAAGAGATTAAAATTTAACTTTTAAATAATTAATTTCATTTAGCTCTGTTTTTGTTTGGAAATACACTAAATTTAAGTAATGTTAAAAAAAATCAATGAAATGTCATTTGTATATTATTTTCATTAGAAATCTTACATTTGTGAGCCATTAGTCGTCCTAAACTTTCAACCCCTATCAAAAGTTAATTCAATTTCGATATCTACTCAACTCTATGTTCTCTTTATATTAATGAACTGGAAAATCGATTAAATTACAGTCTATTTGTTGTATTTACCCTAACTTTCTCTCATTTTATGTAGTTGAAGCATACAGTTATTCTTTGAAATATATGGTGATAACATTTCCTCAATTTTACCAATACCAAAAATTCAATAATTCAAATTAATTCAGTTAGATATTAAATTTCTGTATAGTTTTACCTTGGATATTTTGTACATTTCTACAAATGAGATGTTTGCAAATTTCAATGCTAAAGCTACTCTACACTAGACTACACTACAAATGCCAACATGTGTTGTGTTATGTAGTGGACAATGGTATAAACTAAAGATTACGTTAGCTAGTTAAATGCACAACACGCATACGCAGCGTATGCCAAAGCAAATTAAATGTAATGTTCATTATATGTTTCATCTCTCTCACACTCTCACTATCGCTCTCAGCTGTGTATATATATGTATGCGTCATAATCGTTAAACTGTTTTATGGTGTTGCCATAATTATTCTATTATTAAGTAGCAAAACATTTGTCATGCACGCAATGTTGGCCCTATTATTATTGTTGTTGTTGTTGTTGTTGTAGCTGATGTTGCTGCTGCTATTGTTGTTGTTGCTGTTGTTGTTACTATTTCTACTGCGGCTGTGTTTATAAGTGATTAAACGTAGCCAACGTTTTGGTAAGCTGAAATGCGCCTTAGGTATATTCTCACTGATATCCCTGAATGTACACACATATACACACTGTCTTTGTGTGTGCGAGTGTGTGGGCTTACACATATTGGCAAAGCACCCAAAACTATTCAAGTGTGTGACTATGGGCGTGTGTGGTTGCTCTCTGTGTGTGGGGGTGTGTGTGTGGGGGTGTGTGTGAATGTGTGTAGAGGACTCTGCATGCTGTTAAACGCAAACTCAGCCGCTTGGCAAATAAACATTTTAGCAAATTTACTGCCAACTGACAGCTGTCAGCTTTATAACCACCATCAAACAATGACGACAAGAACAAGAACAACAACAACGACTACAACAACAACAACGCCAACAACAACAACAACATGGACGCTGGCAAAAGGTGTACACAGACCGCAGACCTATTTGCCGAGGGAGACAAATACATAGACAGCAACAACTAAATACACTCGCACACACACAGACACACACACATGCAGAGATAGCTGAAGTGGCAAGGCACACAGACACACACACATTCACAGACTGAGCAGCCAGGTAGTTTTTCCCCCCACTTAACACTTCATTGAAAAACCACTCAAAAAGCCACTTTTGCAACGAGTGCGAAACCCTAAAGGGGAAAAGGCCAAGAGGCATACTACATAATGCTAGCACACACATACATACACACACACACACAAGACACACACTCACATACTCAAAGGTATATGTTTAAATCAACTATTTTGACTGGGCAGCTTGTTTGTTGTGCGTTTGTCTTCTCAAATAATGTTATTGCAGCCTGTCTTTGACTTTGACTTTGGCCATCAAATATCTGGCTAATTATGCTAGAAAACATGTCCAATCTCTCAGCCAAGGCTAAAGAAAATTGAATGCATTCTAACTAAGAGCAAAGACATTCCACGAGTTTATTTTAGTGCTGCTCAAGGCATTCCAGCCTCAGGCAGAGAGAGGAGAGTGAATGCTGAACCATCACCTAAACCAGGTTGTCCAGTGTTGTCCTTTGACTGCAGTTAATGCACAAATTGTTGACATTTTCGCGACTATCACCCCCTTTTCCCTCACTCCTCTAAGTTTGCTGGAATGCTTTTCTCTACTGCGCTTTTAGACTTCAAGTTCCTGAGGTTCTTTCTCCCCCGTTAACGCACTTTCTTTTTGCATTTACTCTATGTATATTTACTGGTTCACATTTTCACAAATTTCATTTATAAAATGCAGATAAAAAATATGTATTTATGTATACATAGTATGCTGCTCTTGGTCGCCTTTTAAGCTGGCCAGTCACTGTTGGAATCTATCGCACAACTGCCAGCTGCCAATGCACATTTATGTATAGAATATGTCTGAATATCTGTGTGTGTATATGTGTGCGTTTGGTGCATGCTCCGTGTTATTGTGTTGGCCAACCCAGTTGCCATGGCAATGAGGCGGAGTGGCCATTTGAAAAACCAGAAAAACGCAAAATCCAAACTCACCCACACTCAAATGCGTTAGCTGGCACTTTGCGTGTTGTGGGCTTAGCGTAAAGTTAACAAAGTTTTGGCGGCTTAATTGGGTTAAATATTGTGCTTTTTATTGGTTACGCTACGTATTCGTATTCGGCTTGTGTAATCACAATCATGCGAGTATATTACTGAGGGCTGACGGAAAATTGAAATAGCAAACTGTCAAGTTCATGAAATGCCAGCTAAGAAAAAGAGTTAACAGCTGACACTAGCTGCTTCAGAGCGTTTAAATTTCAATTAAGCCAAAAGCCACTCAAAAGCATACACACACAAACACACACACACTGTTGGTCTGTTACAGCTCATAAATTCCTTGACTTGTGTCAGGATACTCTGAGGCAACATTTTCAGTTTCAGTTACCACCGAATGCCGAAAAGTTTCCCGCTGTGGCATGTCAAGAGCAGCAGCAACAGCAATCCTTGCCAAGGCGTCGTCCAGTCAGTTAAGTGCCCCAGAAATAAACAGCACACATTGTGCAACACTGGGAGCTGCTTTGGAAAACTGCATTTGCCACACACACACACACACACACACACACACACACATCGAAACAGCAGCCAGGCACATTTCGAGCTGCCGCATTGCAAATGCAAGTTTCACTTCTTTTAATTAAAATTGCTCTCGGTGTGTAACTGCATTGAAGCTATGAGCCATGTGTCTTCCAAGCCCGACTCGGGCCTTATCTGCAAACTGAACTCAACTCGACTAAACTCGACTCAACTCAACTCAACTCGACTCGACTTAATTCAGAATCCACATATGCGTGCATCGGCTTATGTATTTATGCAACTGAGCTTGGCACTTGTTCCGTGGGTAATCTTACTTGTTGATGTTGTCAAACCCTGTGCTTAGAAACTTAAAAGGGTCTTTTAGGTTTGTCAATCAAGTTGTCAGAGTTATTTGATTTTATTTTAAAGCACGCTACATACATAAACAGTGACATAACAGAATTTTTAACAAGACAGGTAGATAACAGATTTTAACGTGGCATTGAGGTAATCGATCCTATCTAGAGAACTACTTTATCTAGAGATCCAAATATTATTTTTATAATATCTGTATTTATTTTAATTAAATAAAGCATGTACTCTATTCTTTAAAACAAAAACACATGGTTCTTTCACAGTCGAGTTAACTCAACTGCTGCTAATTCCTGCAAGCTGTATTTGTTATTGTTGTTGTTATTATGGTTGTTGCACCCGCAGTTGCTCCATTTGCATGCCACTTGCATTGGGGCATGTTCAGGATTCTTGTTTGTTTCGGCTACCCACATTTCTCTATGCCCTCCACTTATTTTGACCTGTCAGCTTGTCAGTTGTTGGCTCATAAAGATGGTGATGACAGCACGATATGTGAGCATGGTGCATAGGGAAATGTTGGGAGGAAAAGAGGAGAAGAGAAGAAAGGGGTCAGTCGACAGGTGCATGCATCGCAATTTTGTTGTTCTAATTCTGACCTATGCCTGCCTCCTCCCACAGTTACTTGGCAACACAACAGATCTTATGATATGACCATAATTGCCTCAACTAGTGGCCAATTTAAGTTCACTTTTAGGCCGAGTTAAGGACAGCTTAGTACAGCCTAAGCTCTCTTAGTTTTGACTGAGTAAAGTTATTTAATCCTCTAGCACCTAAGCGTGTCTCAAGACACTTATTCGTTTCATTACAATAATTAAAAAAGTAATTCATTTTTTAATACAAAATTATTTTTAGACTGTTGCTAATAAATACAGCTAATCAATTGCAAATACCTAAAATCTCTCTGAAGCTTTAAACGGTATTTTTCTTGGACATGTCATGTGATTTTTGTGAGTTAAATTCCATTTTTTTTTTAAATATGAGCTTTTTAAAAAAAAAAACCACTCGATAAATAACCGATAAATTTTTTCATTGAAAGGTACGTTTAATTACTAATCAAATTAATTGAGCATTTTTAAAGAAAAAATCTTTTTGCAATTTTTTATATATTTTGACACCTTACAGGTAAACGAAATCTTCTACACTTTTGCTGAGCTCATTTTTGAATTCAAAAGCCCAAATTTATATTGGGGGTTAAGACCAAGATTTGTTAACCTCGACCTTTCTCACTCATTCTCTATCACTCTCTCTTCTCTGATTTGACTTTTAATGTTGCATAGCAACCAAACACACAGATACATCCCTACTGCTAATATAATAGGAACAAGTGCAGTTATTACAAAAGCTCATTAGTTGCAAGTTCAATTCGCTCTCCTTTTCTTCTCCCACTTTCCCTCTCCCTCTTCCATTCACTCTCAATGATGTATCTGTATCTGCACTGCAAATTGAACTTAATTGAAACAGTTGAACGTCGAGTTCAACGCAATGCAGCTTAAAGATTAATTATCCCCAACTTGTGCACATAAATACATAGAAATACATCTACAATTGAACTGGTATATACAGTGGAACTAAACCCAGTTTCAAGTCAATTACATGGTCAAGTGTTGATTTCAGTTAATTGCTGACACAGTTTAATGGCACATTCGTATTCAGTTGACCCTTCAGCTTTACCTCAGCCTCATGCTGAACTAAATATAACACATTCAATGCTTGTATAATTAATTTATACTTTTGATTACAAACTTTAAATGATCTTTTTAAAATAGAAGAAAAGTCGCTTTGTATCATTAACTTAAAGCGCTTTGAGATTTCCTTTTCAATACAATCACAGAAATAATGCTGGGTAAACTCAATTTCAAGTCGGTTTATAGTGCGTGACGGCATCAAAAATAGTTAAGAGCATTGAAAAGCTTTTAGCTTAAATGCGCAGCCAGCTGGACCATGCGACAATGCGTAAAAAGTGTTAGCTGCCACTTGCCACATGCCACACACAGCCAGCTTAAGCCAAGCCGCATTAATGCAAGTTAAAAAAAAAAAGTACTATTATCGATTTAATTGCAATCAACGGCAACTACAACTACAAACTCGCAAATATGCCGCAATTTAATGCTCAAATTTCGTGAATTTCAAAGCATATTTATTGGGGCAACTTTCAGTAGCCAAAGTTTAAATTGTTTACCGATTGCGTTTTTTACTGTTGATCGCCCTTCGCTGGCCATAAAAATACTGCAGCTTCCACATTAAATATGCTCGACCTAAGTATGTGTAAGTAAAAGTTTTTTGAGCAATAAATTTTATTAGCATAAAATTCGTAAAGATTTTCGGCCGCTGGTCAGTTTGGTAGGTATCGCATACATTTTTACTTGCTCAAAGTTTTTCAGAAAAGTTGCCAAAAAGAGCTGAAAAATATAGTATGCTTACGTTACGTTACGGCGATTTAAATACCAATAATTTCAGAAACAAATTATACAAATAGTTGATGTCTTTTTCTGTGTTGTTCTTTCGTTTCAAATGCTTTACATACTATAAAGTTTAATTTTATTAATACTCTTTTATTTCACAAATTATGCACATTTAAATCTAGTAGATTATTTCTTAATGGGTAGTTCGTCACAGATCTGCGTGAATTGTCAAAACTTACCGTTTAACTCAGTTGTGCAAAATCAATTTCTGCAGCTAAAATTCTTCGAGTGCTAAATACAGTGGCGTCTCTGCAGATGCATCCACATGTAAGCGCAATTAATTGCTTATCAATTGATTGCACTGGACAAATTGTTGCTGCTGCGAGTGTTGTTGATGTTAGACTTGTGATTTCCAGTTGGTCAGCAAATAGGAATGCAAATGAAACGCATTGAAAGCACAAATGTCAGCGCGTAACTGAACACGACTTTGGACCACACAGGACAATTTGCTGACCGAGTCGCAACTGAAAGGCGACAACAACGCGACACAAATGTTGGCCAGCAAATGAATTTGGCTATGACTTGGCATTTGTTTTGGCCCCAAATGACTGACGCTCAGGTGCGATGAGGCATCACGTCGCGTTGCCTGCCAACTTCAAATCCAAACTGACCGCAAAACATTTGCAGTTTGAACTTTATGCCGCAAAATGTAACGCGCCGACGCTGGCAGCGAAGTCAACTCTAAAATAATAACAATAAAAACTGAAAAAATCAAAGGCAGTAAAAACCAAACAAAAAAAAAACGCGAATCCAAAGCAGCCAACCAAATGCAAATATGTCAGAGTGAGTGTGTGTATTTGAAAAAGTATGAGTGTGAGTGTGTGTGTTTGTGTGACTGTGTGTGACTGTGTGTGACTGTGTGTGTGTGTGAGTTGTGGGTCTTGGCCCAAGGGCTTGGCATCGTTGCAAAAGAAATTATGGCCAAGTTGCTTGCGTTTGCTGCTGTTGTTGTGCTAATTTGTGTTTGCGGCTTTCTCACATCAAGTGGCAACTCTGGTCGTTGTTGTTGTTGTTGTTGTTGTTGTGTGGTTCGGTCGGTCAGCGCAAAAAATGAAGTTGACCTGCTTTTTGGACTGGGCCTAAACTAAGCTAACGCGTCTAAAACTGGAACAAACACACGCACACTTACACACTTACACACACATACAGCTGAACACTTCCGAGCAAATTTACATAGGCTCGGGTAAAAGAAATTATGCATGCCACTGTTGCTGTTGCTGTTCTTGTTGCTGTTGTTGTTGCTGTTGATATTGAAATGCCAAGCATGTTGAACTTTATGCCGCCCACTCGAAAGCCAAGTGAAAGTAAAGTAGTCGACGTGTTGTGAGATGAAGCCAAAGGCAAAGCAACTTTCACTTTCAACAACAACAACAACAACAACAAACGCCATTTTGCAGGCCATAAACACGTAAGGCACGAAAAGCAAACAAAATAAATAGTGTAAGGCAGAACAAACGATAACAACAACAACACAAACAACAACTATGTGCAAGTCTAACTAAGTAAGCAGGTGATTTTGTAAGTATAAGAGTATGTATGTTACTATTAGGTATTTGTATTTGTATTTGTATTTGTATTGGGAGTGCAGTCGCCTTGACGAAGTCACAGGAAGTCATTACAGCAAAAGGGAGCGACTTGAAAAGCAGGCTAAGAGTAACCTTTGTGGGTCAAATGTTAGCGTTTGGCTAAAAAACGAGCTGGCATAACTGTGTCAACTGCCTGTTCTAGCCTGTCGTCGGCTGACCTGACCTGGCCAGCTGGCATTTACCAAAGTCAAACGCATTGACCAAAGCGGCCTCAATTTTGGCTCAGAAAATAAATCAGCTAGCGACGAGAACTTGGCACAAATCCATTAACACTCACAGTTTTAGCCAGGCCGGCAGTTGTCGCATGCAAAGCAAACGTAATTGAATGCTATTGTTGCCTACAGTTGGCCAACATGCAAGTAAGCCAAGCCCAAACAAAGCCCATGAAATCAGCTGACGTCTATTTGTGGATTGTGAACAAAATGAACTTTTAATAAATTCATTACGATGGCATTTTATGGCCGCAACACGCCCTTTCCTTTTCACACAGCCCCACTGTACAATGCATTGGTTTAATGCATCTCCTGACATTACGTATACGCCCCATACATTTATGGACAATCAACTTTACGAGCTGCTCCGTGCTTGTATGTGTTTATGTTTACTGTTCACTGTTTATTGTCGCTCTGCACTTGTGCTCCACTTTTCTAAGATATTTTCAAATCGAAAAGTGGTTGTGAGCGTGCTCCTTATTATTTTATGTGCATCTAAATGGAGCTTTAATAGCTCTACCAGCTCAAGATAAATCAAATAACAACAAACTGTAACTAAACATAAATTGTTGCAATAAATGCCATATTATAATTAAGTTTTCAATATTTAAATAGCAAAAAACATTCAACTGCAGCAATCACAAACATTCAGTTGATAAACTTTATGTGATTTCCCAAGCATATTTTTCAAAAAAGTTTGCCTCGAACTATTTGAAATGCGCTCAACTTTTTAATAACTTTGTTGCTTGTCAAATTAAAACATAATTTGTGCTATGCAATTTAATACGAATATTCTGATGAGCTATAAATATTTTTAAATTAAGAAATATTTATGATTCTGACAATAAATTTCTATTAGCATTGAGTTCGTTCTTGGGAAAGAAGACCTTAATTGATAAAATGATAGTAAGATAAATAGTACAGTATATCAAAATATTAAAGTCTTGCATGATATAACTAATAAGCCATTTCTCTACCCGCTCTCTTATATTATTAATATTACAAACTACAATAAAAAAACTAATAGAGATGGATCGTGTGGCTTATAACTCAACTGATGGCTATTTAATTAAGCCATTTAGGCATCGCGTCTAATGGCACCAAAAATGTGTGTGCAAGGTCAAAACAGTTAAAAATGTGTGGCGATTGTATCTTAAAATGAAATAAATTACAGCGCACATCGCAATGAGTTGACCCAAATGAGAATACGAGTATAAAGGCAAATCGGAGCTACACAAGGAATACAAATCAAAATGAAAATGTCAATGAAAAAGCAGAGAGAGCAGCAAGGAAATTGAAATTAAACGATCCAAAGTCAGGCACGAAGAGAGTAAACTTTAATATATAGACCCATTATGTTGAAATGAATTACTGCAATAGAATTGAGCAGGACAAGGTTTAAGTAGGCATTGAGCTGAATGTCAGCAAGTTGTTTATTATATTTCGATTCCTGAAATGTAGCTCAGATCAACGTCTCACTCTGAAGAAGCAGCGGATTCGAACTTATAATGCCTGAGGTAGGCTATGAAAATGATATTATTTGTTAAAAAAAGAATTAGTTACTAACATAATATTACATCCATTTCATTCACATTCGATACCTGACAAGGTTAACAAAATTTCAGTTCTACGAAAAATGTTCGGTTTCGATAAAAAAAAGACCACTAATTCGTATATTGTGCCACAGAATTCGACAGTAAAATTGGAGCAAAAGCAAACTGGTCTAAAGGAGCACATTGCCAATCTTAAAGAGAATCATTACGAACGCAACAATATGAACAAGTGTCCGCACTGCGAGAATATGGCTAAGAACTTTTTGTATTTGGAAAGTTTAATACGCAATAACTGCGACAAGAATCAGAAGTGCAGCCTGTGCCAATCATCGCTAAAGTATCTTCAGTATGTGAATCGCAACATAATGCAGGTTTTTGGCAATTTCGATTCGATTGTACAGGCTGCACGCGTATTCTCCACTCAGTCACCGCCGACACCCAAATACAGTGTTAAGAAGCCACAGGAGCAACAACAACAACAGCAACAACAACAAGCAATTAGGGCACGAGGCGGTGCCATAGTTCATTCACAGAAGAGTGCGAAAACGTTGAAGTCTGTGAAATCGCAGAAGTCCAAAAAGTCGCTCAAGTCGATAAAAGCATCCAAGTCGGGCAAGAGTGTGTCTAAATCGAATAAGAACAAACGGAAAACTGCTATCAAAAGCCATACCAGCCATGGTAAGATGGTCCTCAAGAGTAAATTCAAGTCAAATCCGGCCAAAACAGTCAAGCTGACCAACCAGATGAGCAAGGTCGTACGCAGCGCCAGTCAATATCAAAACTTGCGCTCCATACACTCCAAATTGACCAAATTGAAGTCGAAGAAGCAGAAGAAGCAACGTCTCCTACCACCACCAACCAGCATCAATTGGAATCTTCTAAAGCGCAATTTGCCCAATCGTATCAAGCCAATTGGCATCAATTAAATCGTAATCGACCATCGAAAAACCACAACATCAGCTACAACAACATCAGCAACAACAACAACTGTAGTTGTAATAAAGAACAACATCAAGCTGATATAATGCATGCAATTTGAGTGACCGTTTTGGAGCTACTTAAACCTTTTGTTATTCTATCAAAATTATCCATTGAAATTATACTTATGGTAACTGCAAAAATATTTATTTTCTTTTATTAATTTTAAATTTTCCGCATTTGCCGTTGGCTATTTCAAATGTTTTGACCAAAATGTCACTCATGTATTTATGCATATTATTTTGACGCGTCTCGCAATTTGCATAATTTGTTTTTTTTAGCCTGGGCCTAAAATCTGTTGAGCTCGTTGCCCACTTTTATAATTTTTGTTCAACTTTTCACCAAATTACCAGCGGGCTGTTCATAAATGTTGCATTAAGCTTCATTTGAAGGGGATATAAAATTTACCCGATGTCCAACTAATTTTAAAGTGAAATCCGTTTCATAGTCTTTAAACATTTTCAAGAGTTTTTTCAGGTTTATTGTTGAATAGGCGATCTAATTCTCTAAGCAATTAAGCTAATAATTATGCTAAATCTAATATTTTTTTACTATTACTAATCGATCAATTTATACACCATACTCAATGGATATTTGTAATATTCTTAAGGTATCTGCTTGTCGCATACTCACAGCTTAACAATTTCAAAGCATTTTTGCCTTTTTTATTTTGAGGTTGAATTTTTAAACAACATAAAAATGTTGTAGGTCAGTTTGTTTGGCACAAACGCGTTGTTTTTTTTTTTTTAATTGTGGTAAATATTATTTTAAATTCGAGTGTTGACAAACGCGCAATTAGAGCTCCGTTTAAAAGGGACAACTTCAAATTTGCGCTGTTTGTGTGTGTGTTTGTGACACAACCAAATATTTTGTCAATTTGAATTCAAGCGTTGAGTAAACGTTCACCAAAGTCGTGCACGACCCTTTGTCCCTCCGTCTATCTGTCCGTCTGCCCGTCCGACTGTCTGCTACTCTGTCGTTTTGGAGTGCCGGAAAAGCAGCTAAGCAGATTTCGAACCCAACTGACTTTTGGGCCGCGTCCGGCAGTTTGACAATTTTTCGCACAGCGCCCTCAAATATTCCGTATACGCAGCTGTGACCCAACATTTGTTTTTTCCGTCGCTGACCAAGTGTGTTTATGTGTGTGCGTGTGTGTGTACGGTTATGTGTGCGTGTGTATGCTCGCTTCGATGGCCATTTGGCTAAAACTTATTAGACACGAGTGTATTTAGCGCATATGTGTCTGGTTATGTGTAACTAACTGTGGACCACACTCTCTGCCACACCACAACTCGGACAATTCCAGCCTGCAAACAAGTATACACACACCCACACACACACCCACACACACCATACACATATACTTCTATTATATACACATGCAAATGCCGTAGAGTTTTTTTAAATGCTAAGTCTAGGGGGATTATTAAATGTGGGTATATGAAAAGATATAGTTAGTTCAAATCAGATTCAGCTGCTCGCTTGAGTCTTAAATTAAATTTATAATAAAGTTCTGTATACTTTGAAAAGTCCGTTAATTAACTAATAATTACTGCACTAACCAGGACTATGACATTCCCATTTAAGAAGCCCATCTGAGTAATACTATAGTTACTGAAACTTCACGTAAATTTATCATTTAGTTATTAAATATATACACTGTGTATCTACAGCTTACTCATTCTCTGCTGCTGTGTATTTATTTTTAAACTATTATTATAGGAGAATATAACTTTAATAACTCATATGTCGTTTCAAGTTAAATGTAACATATTTTAAATATTAAAATATAATAGTGACTGGACTAACCAGGACTATGACTTTCCATAGTTTCTCTCACCACACTTTTCAGAGCATTTACCGAGTCGAGAAAGCCTGTTTGCTGCATGGCTGCTGCTGGCAGAGGTTTTGTTGCAAAAGGAATAATATTTTGCGAGTCAAAACAATGTTGGTAGACCCCAAAAAACAGTGTGACGCTGATGTTGCCGCACAATTCCTTTGTAATTAGATAACGCAACAAAGCAGCAACATGGCAACCACAGCATTTCCGCCTGCCTCGTCTCGGTCGAGCCGCTTGACCAGAGCGAGACAAGAGCATTCGGGTGCACCCAAAATAGGTTTACATAATGCCACCCATGGACGACTATGGGAAGTCATCCCCATCTGTCCCACTGCACTCGAAATGCTGACTATTTTCAGTGCCATTTTGTTCATTTTCGTGTTACGTAAAATTTTCGAAAGCATTTTCTGATTATTTTGCAAAATCGCAACATTTACCGTTGCCAGTGAGAGCATAATTAGCCGCACATCACGTGCACTAAACCGATTCAACTGCCATTTGTAAGCAAATTTCGAACTACAAACGCTTGAATGCATTTTCAATAGTTGCAAGTTTCTCAGAATTGGCAGAAAACTTGTTAGCTGATATATGTATGTCTTGTGCAGACTTGTAAGAGAGATAAAGAGAGAGAGAGAAGATGAGAAGGAGAAAGGGAAACAATAATTTAGGCCTGTTTAAGTACTTATATCTTACCGGAAGCTTCAAAGTTAATTATTTACCCTAACTATGCTGTGATTATCAATCATAATCATTCAGTGAATTATTCATTGTTTAGTAAAGAATTTTATGAAATAGTTTATTTTTGGTGGAACAAAATGCGACTAGCAAATATAGAGAGTTTAATTACTAAAGAAATAGAGGAAAATATGATTGAAGCTAAAACAGTTCTTGGCTACAGTAATTACATGTTACTTTTAGCCTAGAAAATTTAAGTAAACTCTAAACGCTGATTACTTAATAAATGCATTTTTAATCGTTGCATTAAAAAGCATCCCAGATAAGTTACATATTAATCAAAAGGGGGAAAGATCAGAAATACTCAGAGATTATTAGCTGACACGGACTTGACTTGGCTCACAGCAATGACTTCTTGGCTCTCTTATTCCCAGCTGACGGATGTAGCCCGACAAAGTCCTGATTAGTTGATTAGATGTCGGCGTCAGATATACGAGAGAGCACGCAAATATATCACGCTTTGTTGTGCACTCGACTCGACCAGGAGCGATGCATTGGTAGCTTCACCTGGCCATAATTAGCTGCTCATCGAGACGAGTAGAGAGAGAGAAAGGAAATGAGAGAAGAAACAGAAGGAGCACTGGCAAACAAATGACCCACAAGATGAAGATTTAGTGTGCTATCATGCAACTAAACTTAATATTTCACGTGCATTTAACCTCCGGGTTTAAATGTCGTAATTTTCTCATTGGCATCCCGAGTTTCGTCCTGAGGCATTGCACGAATGTTTTACTGTCTCAAAGTTTGTCTCAATTACGTGCGTGCCAGACTGAGACTGAGCTCGCTCTAAATATTAAGACTACGAGTATGAGTCCAAGTCTGAGTATCAGTATGAGTATGAGTACAAGTGTATGAGTCTCTCTCTCTCTTTACGTACGAGTATACTGAAGTTTCAGCTCGCCTTTGGTTGGTCTGTCCCCCCTTTACCGTTTGTCATTGGCAACTTTTTAATTAAAAGTTTTATCCGAGTAATGGGATATTTGCACTACGAAATGCGATGTCGACCACGACGATACCAAAGCATGATACCATCCGTGATACTTGCGAAATATTTGTGGGTGTCTTCGTCTCCAGCTCTCGCCTTGTTGCCTTTACCACTGTCACTGGCTCTTGTGCCACGTTTGGTTCACTCTATTGGTTGCAAGTATCTAATTGCCAAAAGGATTTGCCTTACATAATGTTTCGCTGACCCCCCCACCCCCCCCCCCCCTTCACCAACCCCTATACACAATTTTTATTGGCCGCCAAAACTTTGCCAAACTATTCTCCCCCTTCATTCCCTGCCCCTTCTATTACTCGGCAAAACGTAAGCCAAGTTAATGAGGGGCTAACGTCACGTGCGCAATTGATGTGAAGGCGTTTTAATTAAGGGGTTACTAAAGATAGACTTCAAAAAATTAAGACAATTGAATAATTTTATTTAGCTTTGATTTTTCAAAGATTATTTACATTTATGTGAACATTTTTAAACTTCATTTCTATAAAAAGAAAAAAAACTGATTTTTACATGCGTATCAGAATTAAACAATTCATTAAATTCATTCAAAGTCCTATGACTGAACTAACACTGCCAGCTTTTTACATTTAAGCAAATTGAAAGATGCATAAACTATGCTCAAACACAGAGAGCAGTCAATTTGGCCCTAAGGAATGACAGTGTGTAGATATAGTCCGTATACTCTTAATAGCCTTCAAGGACAACAAGGAAAAGAGCAGATGTGGAGAAGTGGAGAAGAGCTGAAAGATGTATTTAAGAATGGATCAGTCCATAAAGTGGGAGATTTAACCACTGTACCCACCACTATTGAGGGTGTTGCCTAATCGCTGGCGGATGTCCGTTCAGAAAATTTGCTTTCATTGTTTTCAGTTTGTACGAGAAGCGATTCTCTTTTGCCTTTTTGGCATTTCAGAGTCCTTTTTATTCGATATATGTGTGTGGGCTTGTGTCCTTCTTTGTTTTTTGTCGGGCTGCATTCTTGTCAAGTTTGTTGTCAGCATTCCCTTTCAATTTCCACATCCACTCGAACTAACATCCTTCCGCTGACTTGTCGTCAGGACCAATTCAACAATGTCTGCCGCTGGTCAATCGTCAGGCAGTGAATCTAAATGACAAGGACTGCCAGTCCGTTTGTCAATCAATTGTGAATTGTTTATTGAATGTTGTCGTTAGGCTGCACACAACACTACCACCAATACTCATATTTGTTGTTGCTAGCATTTGGTTTTGTTTCAATATTGGGCCAGGACTAGGACAACGGCAGGACCAGAACCAGGACCAGGACCAGAACCAGGACTAGGACAGTCGCCATTCGGTTGTTTACACTGGCAATGGTAACGGCAACGCTTTGCTTTTTTTGTTTCTCAGGCGTTTTAATGGAAAACTATGCACTGATCGATTTGTTGATGTTAGCAACGCTTTGTCCCTTTATTCCACATACTCTGGCCGAGGCATATGAGCCGTTTATCAGCAAACTTGTTAAGCACTGACGAAGGAGTCGATGTTTCTGCCAATTTCGATTGAAACTTGCATATGTCTGGCAAAACTGACTCCAAAATTGTAACAACATACATTGCCGCACTCATTTCGTCCAATTAATCATATCAAAGAGTTACAAACCCTTTCTTGCTTTGAGAGCTTTAAACTGTATTTATGTAAATTTATTTATTTTTTACTTTCATGCCAAGACCTTTGAAAAAAGCTACAAAATATTACAATTCATTTACATAATCTAATTAATAATTTAAGAGTATTTAAAGTTAGTTTTTGTTTACCAAAGAATGCCCAGCCACATTACTAATACGCAGTGTGGTCGGTCGCCTTAAATAGATACTGCCAGGGCTCTCATAATCTTGCCCAAATGGATTTTGCTCAAATGAAATAGTGTTTACTTTCAACACACTTATTCACACACACACACATGCAAAATGGAGGCATCCTTAACAAATGCACGAAATGGCTTTTAAACGAGCACGACGCCGTGCAGTCTGCTAGACGACATCATTGTCCCACTCTCAGTCCCTCTCCCCTTGCATGTCCCTCTGCCCCTCCAGGTCCCTCTGTCCATAGATTCTGCAAAGCTGCCGTTGGCATGTGATGATTTGTTCGCACATAATGAAACTCATCAGCAGCAAGGAGTTCAGGCTGGTCAAGGGGTTGCCAGGGTGAGTCCAAGTGGGGAGGAGATCAATGCGATTCGCGACGTGGCGTGAATTGGCTTGGCATAAATTCAAAAAAGAAAAGACACTAAATATACGTACGCGACATGCTTGCCTTTCTCTAACTCTCTCTCTCTCTCTCTCTCTCTCTCTCTCTCTCTTTCTCTTGCTGTAGTAAAAGCATTTTCCAGTATTCAATATTTCATGGCTCACTGCCGACTCTCAGTGAGATATACTTAATTTGAAGTGGACTCGAGCCATCAAGAAACTGCTTTTCAAATCAATTTAACGTTTATTTTTCTTGGGTCTTGTGGTTTTTTCTCTCTTTTAGGTTTCCCTGTTTCTCGTTTCTCTTATTTCACGTCTTTTCTTTTAATGTTTGACTTGGAACTTGGGCACTATTTATGCACATATTTTTCAGTCCTCACGGAGCCACTTTCGCATTCAAAGAGGACAGAGAACAAATACCCATGGAATAAAAGACTGAAAAGGTTACCACAACAACTAATGTTATATAATCTTTTAAAATGCCATAAATGATTTTTAAAAAACATTTCTTTTTGATGCAATAAGTAATGAGAACAGAGTCGAAAGGTAACAAAAATTAAAGCAGATTGCAAACAGTTTGAGCAAATTCATTAAGGGCACTCAGCAATGCTTTTCCTTCTCTTGCTAGTTACATGTTAGTTGTGCTACAAATACCGCAACAGTTGTGGCTGCGCCACGGAAAATGAGGGCAATGCATTTATCCCGAGGGTGCCACAAGCGTCAGGAGAGAACTGAAGGAAAAAAAGAATGGGAACATTGCAAACTGCCAGGCGCTTGGTTTTGATGTGACGCTGATATTTAAAAGTGGAGTTTGAGCATCAAAGTTATACAGTGATCCGGGCTGTCGTCATTATTATACACACTTGTCATACCCTGTATGAATAGCCATTAAGGGGTCCATTGAGTGCAACAATCAACTCTGTATAAGCTCTATGAACTCAGCTTTGTTGACTTGAATCACTGCAAAGTAGCCTCTATGATGTGGAGAGAGTGTACTGTTTTGGAATTGGCTGCAGGGAATCTTCTAGCTGAGCACTATTCAACAAAGTACCAAACCCTGTTATACCCTGTGCCCATTTGAAAGAAAGGCAAAAAGAAAGTATTAGCAACCAAATCGAGAAATATTAGTATTTAAGTTATAAATTATAACTTATAATACACAATCTGTTAGACTTTTTTAAATTTTAAAAAATACAGAGTTTTTAACTAAAGTTGATTTAACAAATTATAAAGGTTCTAAAAAGCTCATCACTGATAAAATAAAATATTTTACAGATTTGGAACTTTCTTCTTCGTATGCAATTTCTGTTGCAAGTGTGTAAATAAGTACCTCAGGTATTTTTGAACAGCACATAGGGTATCATACAGTCGAGCACACTCGCTTGCAGTGCTACTACTTGTTTTCTCTGTGTACTTGTGGTAATTGCGTAGCATTTTAAGCATGCTGGCAACACTCACTGCTGCTCTGGGAACTGATGTTGCTGTTGCTGTTGCATTGGGTGCTGCTGCTGCCTTGGGAACTGTTGCTGCTGTTACTTGACACATGTCAGTCAGTCACTCAGTCACTTACTCTGTGTGGGTTGGCTTTGGCTTTTGAGCGTGGCCAAGCGAAAGGCTCTGAGCCGGAATGCCGCCTGCAATCCGGCTGGCATAAAGTCAACTTTGTGTGTGCGAAACATAAAATGCACTTGGTGTTGCTGCTGCTGCTGCTGTTGTTGCTGTTGCTACTGACAACAGCAATAACATAGCACTTAATGTATGTATGTATGTGTGTGTGTGTGTGTGTGTGTGTGTGTGTGTGTGTGTGTGTGTGTGTGTGTGTGTGTGTGTGTGTGTGTGTGTGTGTGTGTGTGTGTGTGTGTGTGTGTGTGTGTGTGTGTGTGTGTGTGTGTGTGTGTGTGTGTGTGTGTGTGTGTGTGTGTGTGTATGTCTTTATAAAGTGGTCATTGCTGGCAGTTGAAGCATTACAAGCACATTTCTATTGCATTTTAGTTGAAACATTAAATATTACGCATACGCCCAATGAACGCTTTTTGTCTTTTTCTGTTGACCAACAGCATATTTTCATTTGCATATTTTTGGTAGAATCAAAGTGACGGCACAGGCAGATTTATGGATTGTAACCAGAACTGTCAATCGCGGCAAGGCTGACGCTGCTTGTGATGTTGCAAGTAGCAAGTAGCAAGTTGCCGTTGCCGTTGCAAGTTGATGTTGATATTGAGTTATGTGTGTGTGCGGCAAACGGAAATTGCATTTCGCTTAGTTTGTGAGTTCAGCTGCAACAATTAAAGTCAGAGCGACTTACAGTGGTTCACTTAGTCATTTTGGCTTCAATCAGTTAATAGCTTTATACAAAAAATTACGCCATTTCAATCTGAAGACAATTGACAATTTGTACAATTTGTAAACTTTTATTTTTTCTAAATTTATTTCCTAGTTATTTTGTATCTTTACAATTTAATTTAATAAAATATATCCTTGCTATTAAGTGATAAACAATAATAAATTAATAACTATTAATATTTCAAAAAGGCAGAAAAATATTTAAATGCACAACAAGTCAAGACATTTGGAATCTCAAAGAGTTTATATATATTAGCTTGTAGTAGCTTAAACTAATTATTAAAGCGCATACAAATCCTGAGATCTATACAATTTTGTAATAAAAGCTAAGAATATTGGCATTATTTGAGAATGTTAAATAGTATTTGATCCAAAATGTCCACTGTGACGGTCGTTTGGTCGGTCGGGTTGGCGGGTTGGTGGGTTGGCGGGCTGACGGGTCTGTCATTAAACTTTGCCCATTGCATTAGAAAGTGGAGCTCGTCAGGGTGAGAGTTCACACATTTTAAAGTATTTTTCGCTGGATGCGAATTAAAGTTTGATCGATATGTGTGCTGCGGTTGGTGCTGGCAATTTGCAGCAAGTGGTGCAAGTGGTGCACGACCAGCCTACTCTGGCATTAGATTCCATCCAACTGCGGGTTAAAATCATTTCAACGCTGAACGCATAACCAAGTTGCGAGTTGCCAGTTGCAAGTTGAGCTGTTGATTTCAGCCCATTAATTGATTCGTTTGCTTTGTGGCCGCATTTGTTGCTGCTGCTGTTTGTTGACCATGTCCGTGTCTGATGGGGCAGCATTGGCCAGCAGCGATGAGGAGGCAATGCCCGTTAGCAGCCATCCGAGCGCTCATCGGGACTACAGTGATTCGCGGCTGGAGCGTGTGGCCAACTACACAACGACCACAATGCGTCTGAAGCCCGACAAATGGGCCAAAATGATGGCCAACGATGAGTTCCGGGTGAGTTCGTGCTGCCAGATATATGCAGATATTGCTGTGTACTCGTACACAGATTAAAACTGATTCTGCAACTCTGATCCCAGTGCATTGTGCTGGACTGGTTGCATGGAAGAAGTCGTGTATTGGTCATGACACTCAGCTCTGGCAGCGATCTCGTGCCGCGTAGCTGTGTGAGCGACTTGTATTGCAATTACATGTTGCAAGGCAATGTGCAGCGTGCCACTGTGGCTGCCACAAGCGATGCCGGTGGCACTGCCGCTGCCTCCATCTCGGCCACGGCAGCCGTGGTGGCAGCGGCAACGACAACGGGTGCACTGCTCGTTGCAATGCCACCAGCTTCCTCGAGCTTCACCACATTGGACGGAGTGCCGCGTGGCAAGTGTGCCTACTTTATACGCCACAATCTGGCCGTACCACTGACAGCCGACAACTTTCAGAGCTCGGTGCTCTATGGTGACTTTCCCGTTCACAGTAAAATCGAAACAATGTCGCTGCTGTTCGATGAAGTGTTGCAGCCACTGTTGGAACAGGCTCAAGGACATTGGCCAATGCCCGTACGCAAGGATTTGCAGAGTCGCATTAAGGAAGTCCGCAACTCTCTTACCGAGGTAGATAAAGAAAGAGAGAGAATCTCTTGGCTTAATTGGCCAAAGTTTTCATGTGTCTATAAGCGCCATTTATATTTTATTGTTATCCCCACAGATTAAGGGCAAAACCAACAATCGCACAATTTTATCGTTATTAGTTTCGCCGACAATCGTCGAGGCAGTCGCCATTCAAGTCGACCAGGGGTAAGTACAAACTCAGAGATAACTTTTCATCCCTTCCGTCCTTCCTCGTCATCATCCAGTCCTCCATTGTCTTAAGGACTTCTTACTTATTACTTCATTGCTCTCGGCGTTGACTTTTTGTTTATGTATACGCAAATTGTTAGCAAGTTCTTTAACATTTCAAATTTACTCGTATTATGTATTTTAAATACCAATTACTAAATATTTATCACAACTTTCAAACAATTCCGAAATGTATAAAAATATTTGATTGGTATTTTACGATTTTGGCATTTCCTTTTAATTAAATGGCAATAAGACTAATTGCCATAGAAGAATGCCATATCTAAAGAAATTGTAAATAAATAAACTTATAAAAGCATTCTTTATTCAAGATAAATGCAAGCTAGAAAAATGCCAGTTGATGATGCAAAATCTAGAAACATGGAAAACAAATCCTCAAATGTCATAATAGAAATAAGTCTTTAAATCAAATAAATGTAGGTCAATTTTATACGCAATATTTTAGAAAGTAAAAGTACAAATGCAGATGTCGGGTATGCTCGACTAAGATATACTCTGCATACGACTGGGAAACTTGAATCACAAAAATCAACTAGAATTAAGCGACTTTCTTACACAGGCGAAGGTATTAAGATTAAAAACAAATGAATAAATATGATGACAAAATTGTCACTCAGTTAGCTTTAAACTACCAAAATATATTTAATATATTTATAAAAGTCCATGTACTATACCCGCAATATGTCAAATAGTTTCCTGTACAACTTCGTTGATCATTATCTGTTCGTATTAAAATGTACTAGACATAACAAAAGGTAATAAGACACAAGTCTGTCAGAATTGCAGTCATCACCTTATCTACTTTCATTTTAAATACTTGCATAACATTGTAAAACCCTTTACAGGGTATTCAACGAGAACAAATAAAGCAGTGATTAGAGAAAAAGCCAATTCCAAAAGTCTTAAGAAATAGGTCAATTAAATGCAACTATTTTTCTCTCTCGCTTAAAAATAAAGTTAACTTGCGTTTAATAAATTTGAAAGAATTGAAAAGAACGAATGCAATATTAATTATTATTAAATGGCAATAGAAATCTGAGACCCGCAATGGATCCAAAGTTTCGCAATCTGCTCGAGGAGATGTTCATCAATTGGACAACCCAAATGCATGATATTGTTATGGAGCGATCCGAGTCCATCGGTCTGACCGGCAATCCAGTTGCAGGCACATCGTCGATGTTGACTTCGAAGCATCTAAATCTGGTGTCTCTGCCACCTCAGGAGATTGCATTCTGGACGAATCGCAAGCTGAATCTGCAGAACATTTATGAGCAGTTGCGGGAGCCAATGCACAAGACGCTGGCCCATATTCTGGAGAGGATTGAGTCAGTATATTATGAGCCCTATGCCAAGGCATTTCGTCAACTGTTGACCGCCTGGCTGGAGGCAAAGGATGTCTCGCTCTGGTTGCAACCTCTGTTGCGTCAAACCTCTGCCTTCAACTCGGTGCAGTTCAGCAATGGACAGGAGTTGATTGTGCCCATGGTGCATGTGCTCCATCTGATCTGGACCAATGCTCGATTTTATCGAAGCAGTCAGCGGATGAGTGTGTTGTTGCGTTGCATTTGCAACATGCTGGTGCATCGTGCCGCCGAAGACTTGGAATTCCCAATGCTCTTTCAGGGCGATGCCGACGAAGGTCTGCAAAGGATCAATAAAACGGGAGAAGTTCTCGAGTTCTTTAGGTAAGCAAGCCTATTCCTTAAAAAAGATATCTTGCAATTATCTGACTTCCCAGACAGCGTACACTCGAATACAAGGAACGCTATGCAAGCAGCCAAGTCCTGTTACCGGCATTGCCCGGGTCAACAACTTCTTCCGCAGCTGCTTCCCCGACTCCTGACGACCAGCAGCAGCTGTGGCGCTTCTCAAGCGAACAGGTGTTTGGCCAAACACTTGATGGCTTCCTCTTGCAACTCTCAGAGTTGCGTCATGTCTTCGAGGCGGCAGTTCAATTTCAGCAGCTGGAGAAGCTCGAAATTGGCGGAATTCGTGGTAAATTGCTCACGGAGCGTATCAGACAGGTAATTGAAAATTTATATTCAAGGAGCAAAGTTCGTTGACAGTAAATAAATAAATAAATTGTTTCTCCATCTTAAGTTTCTATGATTTTAAAATTAATTGATAAAAAATATTCAGATCTGCGTATACTTTATTTTAATTAAATAATAATATTTAAAATGTTTAAAAATTGAATATTTCTAAGAGTAAAACTAAAACACAATCATAGGTCAATTGCGTATATTAATATTAGATATTTATTTTCTAAGTGGTTTTAAAGTAAACGTAAACAACGATATTTATGCTTCTTTAAGATTGTCTCAAAAGTGACGCTTATTTTCTTAAATCAATTGCGCGTATTCTTATAAGTTAATAGTTATAGTATTTGCATTTATAATACTCAAATATATCATACATATTAGTACATTTAAATAGTTTTCAAACCTATTTAATTTAATATATTTTATTTATTTATTATCATGCACTTTCGCAGATCTTCAATGAGTTCAAGCTGCTCTTTGAGCAATGGACAGATGTGGACATAGATCTTACGGCTCCGGCTGCCCACAAATGGAAATGCTTCAAACGGGAACAAGTCATCTTCTTTGGTCGCATGCAACTCTTGGAGCAGAAGCTGGCCACGGTTCTCCTGCAGGCTTTTGAGCAATGTCACAGCTGGATGCATCTCCACAAGTTGACTCTCATGTTTGGATGTCTGCTGCAGAGGAGGGTTGTCCAGATGGAGCTAGTGCGTCTACTTCCACATATGCTGAGCATCTACCAGGAGGAGTTGCAGCAACTGGAGGGGAGTGTGGCAGATGTGCTTCTGGACTTTCAGATACATGGACTGACGGCTTTGCCCTTGCCCGGGAATTTTCCTCCCATTGCAGGAGCTATGATGTGGTTGGAGCAACATTTGCATCGCAGCGACGAGCTCGGATCGAAGGAACTCACACAGCTTATACAGACATTGTGAGTAATCCAACATGATACACTTGTCACAATTTTAGACTCTTGATTTTTCTAGATTGAGACTGAAATCGGAGCTCATAACGCTGCCGGTTCAATGGGATACCCTGTGCTGTCGTCGCAATATACTGACCACCAAAATGTGCAATCTACAGCTGAAAATCTGGCACAATTGGCAGCAGGACATTCAAAGACTCATTGCTCAGGGATTGGCAGAGCCCATCCTGGCTCAACCCGCAGCTGGTCAGGAGCTGCAACCGAACTTTGCCCAGGCTTTGTTCACACTGCTCAAGGAAACAAAATATCTGCTGGCTTTACAGGCATCTGGCAGCCTCTCATCCCAACTCTTTCAAATGCCCGACGAGCTGCTCTCATTGTATACCCAGAAAGATGCCTATTGGCACCGTCGCATACGTCTCATCAAGATTGACGAGTTCTACAACGGCATTCGGGCAGGTCAATGTGCCCAGGCTGAACTCCAGCTCATTTCCGGCGAGCTGGCAACCATTGATGCCCAAGTGGCGACTGCTTGTACACAGTTGACCTGGTCCAGCTATGGTGAGTGAACCAGTATTTAAACTACAATCGTTACTCAGGTTTGATTATATCCAGAGACTATAAATATTAAACTTACAATATAATAAATATCTTAACAATACTTAATAAAAATTCATATCGAAAAAAATAATCATATTTTTGAGCAACAAAAAAATAAAACCCACTGATTTTTTCTTCAAAAATAAAAAATAAGAATATTTTAATTCTAATAACTTGAAGCAGCTTTATATAAAAACAGGCTGAAGGCCTCAGTTGCTCTGGCTATACCATTGTTTCCTATATTTAATTCTACTTTACAATTAAATAAAAAAAAAAAAAAACTTGAAGCAGATCTTAGACTTAAATTTATTTTTAAATTTATTGCATGTCACCAATTGCATGGTTTTAGTGTTTTTAGTCCGATCCTGACAAGATTGGTATCAAAACTCTTGTTAGGACCAGGAAATTAAAAAATAATTATTTTTTCTTGCAAGTATTTATAACCAAATTTATACATCTTTAAAAGCGGGGAATAGGAAATAATTTTAAAGCTGTGAGTTCTTGGTGAAAACATCTTAGAATTGATCGTAGATTACGAATTTGGGTTATCAATTTTGGTAGAAAAAGGCATTTCTGTCATTAATGTACATATCTCTCCCTAAATTTCTGCACTTCCCTTCTCTTCATCCCTAGATGAGCCGCTTATTGAGAACATCTACGAGCAGGCACGTGGTTTGTTTAGCCGCCTTCAGCAATCGCACGGCAATCTGGATGCCATATTGGCCAGCATGCATCGTTGGAGCCGAGAGCCATTGCACCAGCGTAGTCTCTACGGTCGCAATCTGCTGGATCTGCGGCATCAGCAGGACCGTGTCCGTCTCCGTCTGTTGCAATGCGATGAGACGCGAATGCTGTTAAATCGTTTGCTGATTGCCAACTTTTGTTTATTCTTCAACTACGAGACGCAGCAATTTCAATTGTATTCCCGTGACCTCAGTGTGCAGGAGGTGAGTCTCTTGCCTACTTCAGATATTATTATTATTATTATTATTACTATTATTGTGCTTATTGTTTAACATTCACTTGAAAGTTTGTGCGCGAATTTCCGGATGAGCAGCGACGTCAGTTTAACAAGTATTTGGCCAACGTTGATGAGTTGATTTACCGTGAAGTGCGACTGTCAATGAGGATCAGGTTCAGGCTAGACCAATAGTTTAACAGACACACACCGAGCACACACAAGCCACACAGTTTTACTCCCATACCTAATTTAATTATCACGCACTTTCACCCCTCTATACTCTGTGCTCAATTCAGATTGGAGAAAAGGATACTATGGCTTTATGACATTTTTGGTAACAGTCATATTCGACTCATTTATAAATTGCTGATTTTTTTTCAACAGTAAAGTCGATGTAAACCTGTCTGTTTTGTAAATCTTCTGTCAGTTGTCTGATTATTATAAAAATTTTAATAAATAGATATATAATTTAATATGGTCTCTACAAACTGATCTGATAATTTTTTTGTTAATAAGAAAGTTCATTAGAAGTTAATTCTCAGAAATCTCAGAAGGCACAGGGTATTCGACATTTGAGCACAGTTGACTATAGGATTCATTTTTTGACATTGTGGAGTGCTTGAAAAGCGCATTACCAACGGCTTACTCCGCTGATCCACCTGAACCACCTAGCAGCAACAATACGAGCAACAAAAGCCACAGCAACAACAGTAACGAGTTCATTACATTTTGGCACGCTGGCAGCTCCTTTCATGTCCCATCAAAACTAATCAAGTAAATGAACACGAATTTATAACTCACCCGCAACCACAAGACTGTCAGACAATTACACCAACACCTCCACCTACACCTCCACCTCCACCTACACCTACACCTACACCGATACCAACAGCAGCAACCGCAGTAAAGACATACAATAAGAGCAACAACAACCGCAACAACAGCCATAGCAATAACAACATCAACACCAGCAACAACAACAGCTACAACAACAACAATAACAACAACAACAACAACTAGTTGCTGCAGGCAGCGCATTCATGCGTCAATTGCATGTTTCACTTAACGGCACTTTGTGATTGCATGCAGAGTCGTCAGCAACAGCAGCAAACGAAATAAGCACAAAACAAACTCTGCACTAAATTTAATTTTCACATTACTCATACGCCGTGTAATTCAGTTTAGAGTATTTGCACAAGGAAATGACAGCAACAACGACGGCAACTTCAGACAAGGTCTTGCCAGGCATGGCGATGTTGCTGCTACAACAAATCACAATGCCGTCAGCAACAACAACAACAACAACAACATCAACAGCGACAGCGACAATAATACCAGCAACAACAACAGCGGCAGCAACAACAACAAGCGAAGGTACAGGAACAACAAACGATGCACCGCTATTCGAAGTGAAATTGGAGTTGACGGAAACGGAAATACGTTTCTCGCCTGCCTTTGATGCAAGTGTTGAAAATAATTTTCAACAAATTGTCGAGCAGCTGTTGCTGGATATAAAACAGACATGCGACTGCATGCCAAGAATTGTGTCTGAGAATGCGCACTCCGACGACGAGGACGACGACGATGATGATGAGGAGCAGCAGGAGGAGGAGAAAGATAAGGAGTTTAAGTTGAATGCAGTTGCAGCGCAAACCATCAACATATTGGCCATGGCCAAGGCAAAGGCAACTGCCAGCAGCAGCCCTCTTGGCAACACAAAAGGTAGAAGTACCAGTATTTACTACTGCATGCCTTGCATTTCCAACTACACCTCTTCTTTTCTTTCACTGTCTCTCCCTCTCTCTCTCTCTCTCTCCCTCTCTCTCTTCAGTTGATGACTTGGAAATGTTGCGCGCCGCAATATGTGACGCTTTGGCAAACACGGTGCAGGCGGCGTTGAATTATGCTGCTAAATTCCACGCCTATGAGTTCCTTTGGAGTCAACAGAGCGCCGACGTCCTTGCGACCTGCATGCAAACGGCCCGAGAACAGACGACCCACATCAGCGGCAGTGGCTATGCCATCATGGAGACTTTCAAAAAGGAGGTAAACCCAAAAAAACTATATACATATTTAAGAAATGTGGTGGAAAGACAAAGATCTGATACCCTGTATTCAATTTTAATAGCTGAGAGATGTCAGGGATGTTTCAGAGAATACACCCAAACTTTTCAAATGTTTTACACTAAAACTAAAACTTAAACCGATATTTCTCAAGACAGTTGTATGATATAGTACTCTGCTGTAATAGAATTCCAAATATACAATTTAACAGTCTCGTTTAAGCATCTAAAGAAACAACACAAAATTTTTAGTAAAATAATGACTGCTACATATATGATCCGTTCAATTTTAATCACATATAGTAAATTGTTTTAATATATATTTAATATCAATAAAGTTTTTCAGTTATTTAATGTAGTAATAACTTAAGGTTGATTTTCGACCGATAGCATCTTTGAAATCTAAATGATAAGGTCCGATTAAGAACAAATTTCACAAGTCTATATAAGGCAATACAAAATTCTTGTAAAAATAAATGTGTGAGATTTCACATTTGTGGACAAAGTTACGAGCTTAATATCTTCTGCACCGGGCATAAAAATACAGATATATGTTCGGTATATACAGCAACAAGCTGCAACAAAAAGCAGCAGCTTGAATTGAAGCGCCTACGCACGCAGACATCTAGACAGTCGGACAGTTGGACAGTCGGACAGACAGAAGTGACCGAATGGCTCGCCGGGTCACTCAATTGGCAACCACACAATTTACGTTGTGTAACCCCTGAGACCAATAACGCTTGATAAATGTCGACCATTTAGGGTCAAATGTGTGACCGAATCGGCCAATGGAGCCATTGGTTTCAAGAGTCAGCTTTCACTTTGACTCTGGATTTGGTTTTGGACCAAATCTGGCTAGAGTCTCGACAAATGCTTAACCACATGGCGTCTTCGACTTGTGCCATTTTGCAGAAGCCAAATCGCTGGCGTATGCGTAATATTTTCTTTAAACAATTATCAAGCACCCCGAAAAGTATGCAATAAATAAGATAATACACAAAGATAAGCAACAAATCATGGTCAGAAATCTGCAGCAAAATAAAATTCAAGAAAACGAAGCTTAAAATGTGTCTTAATTTTCACACAACGAAATTTGAATATCCTGCAGAACATGCTAAACTAAGTCAAGGACTCCAAACTGTTATTTGTGAACACAAAATGCAATTTGAGTCAGGTTTTTTGCAAAGTAAATTTGATCTTGAACAGAATATTCTTTTCAAATAAATGAAAGCATATCAATTGCTTATAGTTTGAAATTTGAGATAGAAATTTCAGTTTACGCAGCATGTGAATTTAATATTGATTTTGTGTGATTTAAAGCATAATTCTCAGCTGTATTTTTAATGCAAACCTTTAGTTTGTTTAATAGTGTGTGTGTTAAAAGAAACTGCAAAAATGTAAAATAAATGCATATTAACCTATATTATTTTTAAAATGGCCAACTGACTCTTGGCGTGTGTTATACCCCTTTTGGGCAAGGGCAAAGGGCAAATCACAACACGGCATTTTATTTATGAGCGGTCATTGAGAGAAGCCTCTGGGCGCAGCTGGTGCGTTTAATAAACGCCTTGGATAGAAATAAATGCTTAACCACGCACACACACACATACACACACACACACACACACACACACAAGTACACACAAACAAATAAAATAAATTTAGTAAGAGTCGGAGGCAAATGAAGTTGTCAACAACAACATCTCGTCCACAGATTGAACGATACAACGAATTGCACGATGTCATCGAGCAGTTTGAGGATCGTTATTGCATCAACGGTTGGTTGGCTTTGGATGTGAAACCCTTGAAACATGGACTACTTAACTTGGTGTGCAAATGGTCGCACCTCTTTAAGCAATGGCTTCTGCGCTATGTGCAGCAAACGCTTAAGGTGAGCACATGCCATGCCCCAAAAAAAAATATATATATGGTGTTAAAATTTTTAAAATGTTGCAACATGTGGCAGGAGCTGAACACATTCATTGCGCGCAGCCAGGAAACATTGCAGCTGTTTATCGCACGCCAGGACTTTGGATCACTGCTTCGTGTTCTTTCCATCATGGCAGAGATTCGACAACGGGAGCCGTATGCGGACAATGTCTTCAAGCCGCTCAAGGACATTATGGCGCTGCTAAAGACCTACAATGTGGAATTTGAGGGGCAGCTACTGCGCAACATTGAGCAGCTGCCGCTGCACTGGCAACAACTGAAGCAGCAGGCGCTCGCCAAACAGGAGGCTCTCCAGGAAACGCGCTTCTATCAACAGCAGCGTGTCACGGCGCTCATTGGCCTGCATACGTGCCACGTGCAACACTATGCGAAACAGTTTCAGAAAATGCCGGTAAGTGGGACACGCACATCCTCATTCCAATCTCCATCCCCACCCCCCTCATCAAGGGTGTAGCCATTTTTTGCTAAGCATTTTTTGTAAAGCAAGTTTTTTTCAGATTTTTCTTTTGATTACTTTTTTTTTGATTAATCACCGCATTATTATAAAAATATCGGTATTAATATAGTTTTAAGCTATTCAGATTATAATTCTTATTAAAAAACAAGTGGGAAAGGCTATAGTCGAGACCCAGACCATAGGATACCCGTTACTTATTTCAATACATTAGCGATTCAATCCTAATGTCATATTTGCGTTGCCAGAACTAGTTGAGAATTTGAAGCATTCTAATAAGGCTTAAAAATACAAAAACTATCGCAGACTCTAGGGGGCACCTGCTGATTCAACAACTTAGGCACGCAATAACTGCTGTTCTACTTGTCCGATCTTGTTGCGATTCAGTGGGATAATAGATAATAATAACAGATATCGGTTATTACCAAAAAATACGTATTATATAAAAAATTGTGGGTGAGGTGGTTTTTCGCGATTTGCGGGGGCGGAGGGGGGCGTGGCTTAAATTTGAAACAAACTTGATCTGCGTGAGGTATATATAAATCTGTGTGACAAATTTGGTTATTCTATCTCTTATAGTCTCTGAGATCCTTGTGTTTATACAGACGGATGACCGGTTTTTCGCGAATTATGGGCGTGGAAGGAGGCGGGTCCAAAATTTGAAACAAACTTGACCTGCTCCAACGCCTTTGTGATCTACGTGTGAAAGTTTGGTTACTCTATCTCTTATGGTCTCTGAGATCTAGGCGCTCACACAGACGGACAGACGGACGGACGGACAGACACACATGGCTATATCGACTCCGCTATTGATGCTGATCAAGAATATATATACTTTATGTGGTCGGAGATGCCTCCTTCTCCCTGTTACATACATTCCAACGAACACAATATACCCTTATACTTATTTTTTATAAGTAACGGGTATAAATACTTTTGACAAACTATTTATCGTACATAGGCATATATATATGTATATCTCATTAAATAGAAGAATTTTGAGTTAATGATGCTGAAATGTTCGTAATGTAATAATCTATGTTGTGTTAAAATTTCATTATCCTAGCTTTAATACACACAGTGTGAAAACAGTTTATGTCGAAATGCCACTATTTGAGATATGTCTCTCTTCTATTTAATGAGCGATATGTTCTATATTTCTTTTAATTTTGTATACAATAGGTTTCTCCTGATCACGAATTTTAAACTTTATAAAATTAAAAGTGTTCAGCTGAATTAATGAGGCGGTAATTTTTTTTCCGCCATCCCCTTGGTTGCGCCCCTGATTATCCACAGCTCTAGCGCATTTTCTCTTTCCTTGCAGTTTTTTCGGGTGCCGTGTCCACAAGTCTACGATGTCTGTGACGAGGTCTACGTGCAACTTCATCGCTTTGGCAACCAACAGCGCCGCTATGCCCGCTGGGCACGGCTTTTAGACATCCCGGAGCCTGACACGGCAAAACTGCAGCATTGCCGGACTGAGCTGAAACGTGTAAAGGTGAAACAGACTCTCTGTGCGCTTGGTTGATGGCATATGCCAATATGACAGCTTTTGCTTTGTATTTGCAGCAATTGTGGGACTTTGTGTGCGTCATCGAATCCTGCATTGTTGACTGGCATACGACACCTTGGCTCCGCATCGATACCGACGACATGGAGCACGAGTGTAAGAAGTTCACGCGGGATTTGCGTACACTAGACAAATGCATCAGAGACTGGTCTCCCTATGTTTACATTGTCAGCGTACTCCGAGAGCTGGTTGCCTCCCTACGCGCTGTTACCGAACTTCAAAATCCGGCAATTACCGAGCGACATTGGTTGGAACTCATGCAGCTGTCAAAGGTAAGCAACACGACGAGTTCCAGCAAATGATGTGTGCCCATGGATAACAAACACATTTCCCATTCCCATCATTGTCATCGTCATCGTCATCATCATCATCATCATCATCATGACCATGTTTAGGACTTGTGGCATTCTGATAATGATTACTTTGTGGACCTTACAAATTCGGTTGCTTGTCAATAGTATTAAATGATCCGGCTTACAGTTTACTGATTATACCTTCTGAACACAACTTGTCAGTGTTAAATTACATAGGAGTAAATAAAACATTTCCAGTAATCATGTAAAATGTATTGGATAATAGTAACTTCTATCATTTGTAAATTTCTTCTTTAAAAATCTTTATATCCGTCAGATATATTTGTATTCGTTTTTTTTTATATCATTATTTGTTCATCCGATTAATTATATATATTTGATATCCCAATCAACTGCATCTCTATCTGATATTTTAGCAGTGTATTTCGTATAATTCCATATATAGTATATATTATAGTTTGGGGCAAATTCAAGGCCCCAATACTAACATTAAATTTCACCTTACTATTGACCATGAATTGCCATTATCAGGTAACTGCTTAGCAGTCATGCCCTAAATTAATTACCTAAATATAACTTTATCTGGCATATTAAATATTCTTCTTTTTTGATAATACTGTTTTTCCCTGCGCTATTTATTATTTACAGCTAACTGGACAATTTGAAGTGGAAGAGCTTGTAAGTTTAAATTTCATTATGAATATGCTGAAAATCAAACATTCCTTATAGCTGTCATCGCCATGGAGAAAAAGTCAAGTTAGAATGTTAATTTGATACCTTGCAAGTTAAACAATGAACTCATGCGTCCCAAAAGGTAAAATTTGAATCAGATTTGAAATATCGACAGTTAATTGGGATAACGTAAAATCAAATTAAAAACCAGCTTAGTAAAAAAACATCATAATTAAATCAAATTTTTAAAAATCAAAAATATAAATAAAATTCTACTCAGATTGAAATCAAAATGATTAACTCTAAAAATTAGGTTTATTTTTCAATCTATTATATGTATTGGCTTAATATATATTCAACCTTATTTCACATTCATGTTAAATCAGATAAATGATATTAAATTAAAGGGTAAATATTAGAATTGCAGAGAGTATACAATTTCTCTGAATATACAACTGTGTGAAATTAATTAATTAAATTTGATAAGGAGCAGCAAAATACAAATGGCAAACAGTCAGGCAGACTGACAGATGTTCATGTTAATTAATATTGCATATTGGCTTCTTAGCTTTCGTACAAAAGCAACACATCGACAACTTTGGAGCAATTGTTGAGCCTGCAGTTGCAACAACATGAGGAGGATATTAAGAACACCGTGGATCGCGCCATTAAAGAGATGACTGTGACAAAGGTGCTGGATGATATTAAAGCGACTTGGTCACATTTGGAATTCGAATTGGAACCGCATCAAAGTCGACCGAATGTGCGGTTACTCAAAGTCTCCGAGGAATTAATTGAAACGCTTGACGATAATCAAATGCAGCTGCAGAATATTTCAACCTCAAAGCATATTGAATACCTGCTGGATAAGTTGTCCCACTGGCAACGTGTGCTCAGTGGCATCGATACCTTAATCATTAACTGGTTCGAAGTGCAACGCAAATGGATTTATCTCGAGTGCATTTTTATTGGCTCCACGGACATACGTTCCCAGTTGCCAGACGATGCAGCCAATTTCGAGAGCATCGATGAGGATTTCACCAATTTGCTGGCACGGGTTACTCAAGTCAGGATTGTGATGGAGGTGGTGTTGCAGCATGAGGATGTACACTCCCAATTACTGGAACTGCAACATCGTCTGGCAGTTTGTGAGAAGGCATTGAATGACTATTTGGAGACAAAACGTTTGGCCTTTCCCCGCTTCTATTTCATCTCGGCTGCTGATCTTCTCGACATACTCTCCAATGGCAACAATCCTCAGGTAATTGATCGGCATCTCATCAAACTGTTTGATTCCATATTGCGGCTGCAGTACGAGACGAATACCACACATGCTCTGGGCATGCACTCCAAGGAGAATGATGAGTATGTGGCCTTTGTGGCCAATCAAGATCAGGAGGAGGCCAACTTCATCGATTGCAGTGGTCGTGTGGAGCTCTGGCTTCGTGCTGTTATCCAACACATGCGCAACACCCTCCATGAACTCTTCCGACGGGCTCTCTCCGTCTTTGGTGAGAAACCCCGGGATCTTTGGCTCTACGATTGGCCAGCCCAGGTTGCTCTCTGTTGCAGCCAGATTCACTGGACCACGGATGTGAATCGCACATTTGCCGCCATGGAGGAGGGCTACGAGGGCGCCATGAAGGAGCTCCACAAGCGTCAGATTACCCAACTCAATGCCTTGATCAATCTTCTGCTTGGTGAACTCTCTCCTGGAGATCGACAGAAAATCATGACCATCTGCACCATCGATGTCCATTCACGGGATGTCATTGGCAAAATTATCACCACGAAGGTGGACAACTCCCTGGCCTTTCAGTGGCAGAGTCAGCTCCGACATCGCTGGGACGATGATCAGTCCGGAAGCTCCAGCGGCTGTGGCACTGCCACAATCAGTGGAGGAGGCAGTGAAGAGGATTGCTTTGCCAATATCTGCGATGCCGAGTTTCGTTATGCTTATGAGTATCTAGGTAACACTTCCAGACTGGTCATCACGCCCCTTACGGATCGCTGCTATATAACACTAACCCAGGTGAGAATTATATAGCCAATAATTATGCCTGAAAGGAAAGAGGTTAAAATAACAGCACGAAAAATAAAGAAAATGCTACTAAAAAATGGTGAAGTACATTTTTATAATTATTTTTATACAGATCCTTACGTTAAACAATTTTTAATCTAAATTGTTTATTAAAAAAAAACTATTGTTTTTGATTTTTATTATAAAAATGAGTTACGTAACATAAAAAAATAAATTTAATAATAATTTTAAAATTGTTTTTTTCGTAAAATAAACGTGTTTTATATTATTTTTTCATATAACGAACATATACATTTTTTTATTTCAAAAACTTTAAAAGATGGGGACTTGGGTAAATATTTTGGAAAATTCAGATAGCAAATAGTTAATTAGAATAAATTCAACTGAAACTTTTTCATTAATACACTGATAAAAAAAAGCAAAATGTCATGTAAATATTATGTTAGGTTGAGCAAACATTGACTGAAAGATAGTCAGCTATATTACGTGGCAATTAGTGGAAAGCTGGACGAACTTTAATTTGCGGGCATTTGGTGTTGATTTTATGGCAATTTGGCTTGTACTTAAATTAAACAACTCGTTAGTGTAAAATAAATGGCGATTGCAATTTGCATACTCGCACATCACGTGCACTCTCTCATTCCATTTCTCCCTTTCTCTCTCTCGCGACAGTCGCTGCATCTCGTGATGGGTGGTGCACCTGCTGGACCAGCGGGAACTGGGAAAACGGAGACGACGAAGGACCTGGGCCGAGCGTTGGGCGTAATGGTTTATGTCTTCAACTGTTCGGAGCAAATGGACTACAAATCTTGCGGCAACATTTACAAAGGTCTGGCCCAGACCGGCGCATGGGGATGCTTTGACGAGTTCAATCGCATCTGCGTGGAGGTCCTGTCCGTGGTGGCAGTCCAGGTGAAGACCATACAGGAGGCGATAAAGGTGTGACCGCAATGTCGGCAACGACAAGGACGAGAAAGAGGAGATGCAAGAGAAGCGTTTGCAAATTGATTTTACCTTCTTTCACTTCTTTACCATGCTGCACATTGATTACATTTCTCTTGCCACGGATGCTGCAACATGGCTTGCCTCGATGTTGCCGATGTTGCTGCTGTTGCTGCTGTTGCTGATGTTGCCGCTGCTGTTTACAGATGCATAAAACCCAATTTATCTTTATGGGCGAGCGCATCTCACTGGAGCCGTCGGTTGGCATTTTTATCACCATGAATCCGGGCTATGCCGGCCGCACGGAGCTGCCGGAAAACCTGAAAACATTGTTTCGCCCGTGCGCCATGATTGTGCCGGACTTTGCTTTGATTTGTGAGATTATGTTAATGGCCGAGGGATTCCAGGATGCCCGTCTGCTGGCACGCAAATTTATCACACTCTACACTCTGTGCAAGGAGCTACTGTCCAAGCAGGATCATTACGATTGGGGTCTCCGGGCCATAAAGTCCGTTCTCGTGGTGGCTGGAACCTTGAAACGCGATGACCACAGCAGGCCCGAGGATCAGGTGTTAATGCGCGCTCTGCGTGACTTCAACATACCCAAGATTGTTACAGAGGATGTGCCCATATTTATGGGCCTGATAGGCGACCTATTTCCCGCTTTGGATGTGCCACGTAAGCGTGTTTTTGAGTTTGAGAAAACCATTCGCCGTGCGGTGAATGAAATTAAGCTACAGCCCGAGGAGGGATTCCTCATGAAGGTCGTGCAACTCCAGGAACTCCTCGATGTTCGACATTCCGTGTTCATTGTTGGAGATGCAGGCACGGGTAAAACAAAGATCTGGCAAACTCTGAGAGAAACTTATCGCATACAGAAACTAAAGCCAGTTTGTCATGTGCTCAACCCAAAAGCTCTATCCAATGATGAACTCTTTGGCATTGTGAATCCCACGACACGTGAGTGGAAGGATGGACTCTTCTCCTCTATAATGCGAGAACAGGCCAATATGCCACCGGGGAATCCCAAGTGGATTGTGCTCGATGGCGACATTGATCCCATGTGGATTGAGAGTCTCAACACCTTGATGGATGACAACAAGATCTTGACATTGGCCAGCAACGAACGCATCTCGTTGAAGCGCGAGATGCGTCTGCTCTTCGAGGTGGGACACCTCAAGGCGGCGACTCCTGCAACCGTCTCCCGAGCCGGCATATTATACATCAATCCACAGGATCTGGGCTGGTCTCCGTGAGTCTTAGTTATTTTTCTTTATATTATCCTCGGTTATACTCAAAATATAAAATGTTATTATGATATTCTCCTGTCTCATAGGTATTGTTATAAGCTATCAATTATATAATTTGTGAATAACATTTTTAAACTTTACAGCTTTACAATACAAATATATATAAAATTACTTGAATTCAATTTGTTTTCTTATTTGATAACACTATTTAAATTCTAACAATTAAACTTTACTCAATCGCATATTTTTAGTCGATCATAAATTAATAAAAAAGTTTTATTAAAATTTATAGTTACAGTTTTAACTAGCCAATGACTCTCCTCGGTTTTTTTATAAGATATCATTAAAGCTTATAATTTCCTTGTTCATTAAATTTGTAAACTGGTCTAGACTAACTAAAACTTAAGTATTACTTAAGTAAATATATAAATTAAGTACTTTCTCCTCGTAGCTATGTCTCGTCCTGGTTGGAATCGCGGGTGAACATGATCGAGCGGGGAATACTGACGACACTCTTCGAAAAGTATTTTCCCAGCTTGATGCAGAAACAGCGGGATTTTCGTCGCATTACGCCCATCACAGATATGGCCATGATACAAATGACATGTCACCTGCTCGAGTGTCTTCTGGACTCTGATCAAATGACCGAGGATGGGACAGCTCAAGGGGGAGGTGCTGCCGTCAGTGGGCACAGTCTGCACCATGTGGAGCTGTCGCATGAGTCTGCTGAGCTGGCATTAGAGACAATCTTTGTGTATGTGACACTGTGGAGCTTTGGTTCGGCATTGCATCAGGATACAATTATTGATTGGCATCGCGAGCTGCACAAATGGTGGACAGGGGAGTTCAAGGACGTTAAGTTGCCCAGTCAGGGTACCGTATTTGACTATCAACTTAATGTGCAAACACTGAAGTTCCAACGTTGGTCCGAATTGGCCGCCCACGAGCAACTGGACTGTCAAATCGATGCTGAGCTACCATTGCAGGTGCGTGCTTGACCCAGTTGACCTAATCATGTGAACAAAGCCTTTCGTTAGAACAGAACGTGCTCATTTCAACTGCAGAGACCACACGGCTGGCCTACTTCCTCAAGCTGCTTATCGACCGCAATCTTGCCTGCATGCTGGTTGGCAACTCTGGCTGCGGCAAGGGTGCCATCTTCCGTGAGCTCTTCAGCAAATATGCCAGCGCACAGGAGCTTCTTGAAATTGCCGTGACAGCTGTCAGCAACAGCAGCAACAACAACAACCAGTTACAGCAACAGCAACAACAGCAACAGCAACAGCAACATGCGTCTGTTGCCAACGTTAACAACGTCAGCGTGCGTCGGAAGTCGTCCTCCTCAACACCATTGTTGACCACAGTGCAGGCAACGCACTTCAACTTCTACACCACATCGGAGATATTCCAGAAGATGCTAGACCGCCCGCTGGAGAAGAAGTCCGGCCGTTGTTATGCACCCAGCGGACCGAAGAGACGGCTCATCTACTTTGTGAATGATCTGAACATGCCCGAGGTGGATGAATATGGCACAGTGCAACCACATACCATTATGCGTCAGTTCCTGGACTACAAGCAATGGTAAGCCATTTCTATTTCCATGATGATGAAGATGGGAACTTCAATTCATCAATAATTGTACAGACGATTGGTATACCCAGTACTTCTGAAATAAAACAGAAGTAGGCATCTCCAAACTTATAAATCGCTTTATTTTTTGGTTTATCGTCATCATATTTATCATCCTGCTTAATCGCATCAAGATCGGTTAAACAGAACCGCAGAAAAAGCTGTTTTAGTTTTTAAAGAAATAGAAGCTCCTAAAAGTATGCAACGGGTACTACTGTTGTAATATTTCTATATTGATTTTCCCTAATTCACCTATGAGTTAAGTTTGAATATTAGCTGTTGATGATGATGTTTTACTCAAAATGAGCGATAATTCCATGTATTATTTTTTCTATTTTCCCTATTTTTACCTTTTAAGGTATGATCGCCAAAGGCTGCAATTGAAGGACATTCGGCACTGTCAGTTTGCTGCCTGCATGAATCCCACTGCTGGCTCCTTCACCATCGATCCTCGACTGCAACGTCACTTCTGTGTGTTCTCTGTGGCGTCACCTGGCGAGGAGATGCTGCACTACATATACAGCAGTATACTGAACAATCACCTGGAGCAGCCAGCGCAGGGTTTCAGCAAAGAAATTCGATCGATAGGCAATCTGCTGGTGCAGGTGGGCATCGCCCTTCATCGCCGTGTTGAATATGCCTTCCTGCCGACGGCCATCAAGTTCCACTACATCTTTAATCTGCGCGACCTGACGAACATCTATCAGGGTGTGATGAATAGTGTGGGTGCACCTGTATCGGCGGGTGGTGCAGGCAGCAGCTACGGTGGCACAATTTGCAGCAAACCCGCCGAGCTGATGAGATTGTATGTCCATGAGGCATATCGGGTTTATCATGATCGTCTGGTTGATCAGTACGATATTAAATCCTTCAAGTCTTCGATAAGGGATATCTTTAAGAAGGACTTTGAGGACTTTGATGAGGACTTTGTGTTTGCGGAGCCTTTGATTTACAGCCACTTTGCACAATCGCTGGTGGATCAGAAGTACATGCCAGTCAAGAGCTGGGAGTCACTCTATCAGCTGCTTCTGGAGGCGCAGTCTAGCTACAATGACATTGTGGGATACATGAATCTGGTGCTGTTTGAGGATGCCATGATTCACATATGTCGGTAATGTCATAAATATCATATATTCTTAAATATTTTGATGCCCACTGTCCACATCTCATCTAAAACACCACTTTAAACTTGATTCTGAGATGCGGAGAAAACTGAAATAGAACCTAACTCCCTGCTTTGCATTGTTTTATTTAATTAAGACTTTCATTAATTTGCGTTCCTTTTCGGACTTTCTAACAAGCAGTATAACTTTTCCTTTCCTTTTCCAGCATCAATCGCATTCTGGAGAGTCCGCGTGGAAATGCTTTGCTTATCGGCGTCGGAGGTTCTGGAAAACAGACCCTGGCTCGGCTGGCAGCCTTTATCTCCTCGCTGAGTGTCTCTCAGATTCAAATCAAACGCGGCTTTGGTCTGCTCGATATGAGGGATGAGATTGCCAGTCTCTACATGAAAGTGGGACTCAAAAATGTGGCATCTGTTTTTCTTATATCCGATGCCCAGCTGCCCGACGAGTCCATATTGATGCTAATCAATGATTTGCTGGCCTCTGGTGAAATACCTGAGCTCTTCAACGATGATCAACTGGAGACGATCATAAATGGCATTCGGAATGAGGTGAAGCAGAATGGCACCCTCGACACCAAGGAGAATTGTTGGCGTTATTTTGTGGAGAAAGTTCGACGACTCCTGAAAGTTGTGCTCTGTTTCTCACCAGTTGGACAAACATTACGCATACGGGCGAGAAAGTTCCCTGCCATTATCAGTCGCACGGCCATTGACTGGTTCCATGAGTGGCCCAGAAGCGCATTGGAGTCCGTATCCCAAAAGTTTCTCAACGAAATCAGTGAAATTTTAGAGGTAACGTCACACCTGACCTTATTTATACGCCTGTCCTGTACAATTTACAACTTTAAACTGTCACAATGGACACTACAAGTGTCAGTGCACATACACACATACCCACACACACACACAGATACACAGACAGACAGAATACACATACAGTTCATATAGAGAATGAAACTGAATCGCGTTCATTCACAGCCGCAACTCATAGCTCCCATCGGTTGCTTTATGGCCTACGTCCACGGTACCGTGAATCAGATATCGAAAATTTATCTGCAGAATGAAAAACGCTACAACTACACGACACCAAAAACATTTCTCGAATATATTTTCCTGTACCGCAAACTGTTGGTTGACAAAAACGGTGAATTCGCCCAACGCATCTCCCGTCTACAAAGCGGAATGGCCAAGTTGGCCGAATGCGCCCGCCAGGTTGACACCCTAAAAGTGAGTAAATTAAGAAGATATTCCAACAAAGTAATTCTCTTTAAACACTACTCTTCTTTAAAAAAGTTGTTTTTGTTTTTTAAATTTATAAATCAAGTTAGAATAAGTTATATTGATATGTGACATTTTCCATACCACTTGAAATATAGCCTTGAAATATCCTTCTTAAATTAAATTAAATTATTAAATTTTTAAATTCTTAAGAATTATTTAAAAGTACGTAGTGCTTCTTAGCATAGAAACATGCATTTTTATTTATTTAATTTAATAATTTAAAGTCAAAACTTCCGGGACTTCTGTTTAAGTAAAAATTACAAACGAAATCATAAAGCCATTATGCCCGTTCGAAAGTTTTTCATAACGACGTCGCGTCATACATTTAAAATGAGTGTATGACAGTGTGCAAGTATTTATACACACACATACTCTATGCTACCTATTTTTTTTTTGTTTTTTATCGACACTGCGCTATTCGATCCGAGGAGTCTGGCATTCAATTAGCGCGCTTAATTGAATTGTTGTTACAGCAAATCTGCTGTCCATTTACCAGTGGAAGACAAAAGGGGAGAGGGAGAGGGAGAGTGAGAGGTAGGTCGAGCGTCTACCAACTGGCGACACAGTCTCTCACTCTTTGAATAGCAAGTGCCGTTTCCGGTTACGTCGCGTATACGCAATCGCATTTATTTTGTAGCATACTTTTGTGAGCTAAACAAAAAGTTCACTTCGAAACGAATAAACGAACATACACCAAATGTTATTTAAACTAATTGAATTTAATTGCATTCAATTGTATTAAAAAAGCCAAAGGAGAAAAAACTACAACGGCATAGTCGAGAGTGTTAAACTACAAGATACCCTCGATCGCATCGAAGAATACTGATGTTAAAATAATTTTAAAACAAAATTAAGCTACAACGCTAAATTGACTCTTCAAAAATAAATATACAACTCATAGCAACATTTCAATTTGATACAAAATATTACATGAAGTCATAATACCCGTTTTTTAACATTTTCAATGGGTGCTAGGTAATAAAAGAGCAGATGTCGGTATCAATTTTCATGTGCCTCTTGCCAAGGATATTTAATACTCATACGAATATAATAAGACATAGGTATTGGTACACACATATATGTACATATACAAATACACACCCGTATGCAGATACATATATATATGTGTTTATATTTGGACATCCGCCATTTGTGCGAAAAAGTTGCAACCCGTCAATATTGAACCAGCGTGCCAGAGCTTTAATTATTTTACTGTAGTCAGCGCAAAGTTTTAAAGTTGTTCTGAAATTCAGTTTCAGTTTCACTTCCAGTTCAAGTTGAAGTTTGTGTTTGAAACAAGTAAGTTTTGTTCTTATCCCGCATACAGCATCAACTGGCCATCCAAGAGGTTCAGCTGGCTGCCAAAAATGCGGCTGCCGACAAGCTGATTGGAATTGTTAGTGCGGAGAGTGAGAAGGTAAAGCGTGAACGCTTTACAGCCTCCGAGGAGGAGAAACGAGTGCGCATCATAGAGGAGGATGTTTCGATTAAAACCAAACTGTGTGAGCAGGATTTGCGACAGGCCGAACCGGCACTCGTCGCTGCCCAGGCAGCACTCAATACCCTCAATAAGAACAATCTCACCGAATTGAAGTCCTTTGGCTCACCGCCAAAGGCTGTGATTAATGTATGTGCTGCTGTGATGGTGTTACTGGCAACGAATGGAAAAATACCACGTGATCGCAGCTGGAAGACAGCCAAGTTGATGATGGTGCGTGTGGATCAGTTTCTGAGCGATTTGGTCAACTACAACAAGGACAACATACATCCGAATATCATTGAGACACTGCAGGAGTATCTAAAGGTAGACTATATGATTTATTTAAACAAGTTCTTTTTTAAATCACCCATTGTTTAGGATCCGGAGTTCAATCCCGATAAGGTGGTGCAAAAGTCTGTGGCCGCAGCCGGCCTTTGTGCCTGGGTTATCAATCTGTATCGTTATCACCAGGTCTTTCTGATAGTTGGCCCTAAGCAGCAGGCGTTGCAGGACTCTCAACAGGAGCTGTTCGAGGCACGTGAACGTCTGCAGTATCTCAAGTTGAAAATTAACAATCTGCAGGACAAACTGGCCGAGATACAGGCCGAGTTCGAGAATGCCGTGGCCGAAAAGCAAAAGTGCCAACGTGAGGCGGACAAGACGTCCTTCACCATCGATCTGGCGCATCGTTTGGTCAATGGACTGGCCAACGAGAATGTACGCTGGCGAGAGTCCGTACAGAGGTGAGATAGTACAGAGAGTCGCATTTATGTGCCATCAATTATTAAATTTAATTTACATTTTGTGTGTGCCCGCAATCGCTTTAATTGCTTTTCACGTTCTTTTCCCGGGATTCAGTCCTCCGGTTCAACGTACTACGACGTCATTTTGCACACTTGCGGGCCACCGCAGCAACAAAAGGCCGTAAATTTTATTTACTTGCACTCATTTGCTACCCAGCAAGTTTCTCCAACCACCTTCTCCCCTCACAGCCCTAGCCACCTGTCATGGCTGTTGCCAATTTTACAAATTGCGCACTGTCGCTGCCAATGAACTGACCGCCATTTATTTGTGACAACCGTAAATAAGCTGCATCGTAGGCGACTTGCAACACTTGACTCTCGTAATGGCAACGAGTTGCCCCAAAATGCGATTTACCTCTGTATGCAGCAATTAAGATCTATCGAATTTTGTTCTAAAGTTTTATTTTTAACTGAACTTGCAAACTTGAAACTGGAACAGGAGAGGAAAGATGTGGCAAACATTATTAGTTTCATTGAGATCTTCGAAAGTATCAAATTAGAATTTAAATCTATTCAAATAGTACCAATAATACAAACGATTGAAAAAATTTACTCTATATCTCCCATGCCAGTTATATTTGTAGAATATTGTAAAATATAAAGATCAGAAATATTTCATCGAACTGTGATACTGCTTAATTGAAAGACAATAAACTAAACATTTTTTTTGCTTGTATTTAAATTTGAATTCCCATATTAAAGTTGACCTGCAGAAAAGTTAAAAATGTTTTTTATGCTATCAAACCCGTAAATCAAAGCGAACGTCACTAAGAGATAGATAGACAATCACCACAAAAGCAAGTGCTGAACGAGCAAATATCCTGTAAGCAAATCTGTAGTAGTCATAATCACAGTAAGACACATCTCTCTTCAACTCACTGAAAAGACTGATAGACATCCCCAACTTGAAGAATATTCTGTTATACTTTGCTGTCTGCTTCAGATAGTTAAAGTAATTATGCATACCCTTTAAACTTTATTTATACTGGGTACAAGTATTTTGATTTAGGCTGAAATCTTTTTTAAAACCGCTTAAAAGTATGCAACAGTAATCCCCACACACTAAATTTTGATTTCGAAATTTTTACAGCATACTTTCAGGTTGCGAACACAAATGATTTAATTTACTACAATTTTTTTTGTAACCACGCTTTGCAGCACAATTGTCATTTCAAGCAAATACATACAGTAAAATATGCTCATAATGGACAATGCTCATACGTTCAAATTTCAATATGGTTTGCAAATCGAATAAAATTCAATTGCATAAATGTCAATAACAATTCTGGCAACATGTCACACACCTTTCGACCATGAGGCTCATAAGGCTGCACACTCTGCACCCAGTATACTATATTCAATGAAAATTCAATTGAGTGCAAGATGCAAGAGCTATAGAGGATAAACCAGAACAGCATTCGGAATGCAATTCTTTGCATCTTAATAACTGCAAAATTCACACAAAAAACTATTCAATCTGTCGCACACAGTTCGTTAAGTCGCCAGAAGGTATTTGGAATGTATGTAGATATACCATAGTATATTGTGGAACCGTATTGAATTATGAAAACTGTCGAAAGGATCTGACAGACTAGGGCGAGTTCGGTTCACTTGTCTAACTGGATGTGTGTGTGTGTGTGTGTGTGTGTGTGTATTTGACAGGCTACTCGAAAGTAATATGCTTACAATGCACTGACAAAGGAGCAACTGTCTCAGTCAAATGGAGGAGTTTATGCTCCAATGTCAGAATTTAAAATGCTACTCCTACGAGAGAAATATTTATGAAAATATAATTTGCATTCGTAAACAACAACGAGAACAAGAACAATAAGGTAGAAGAGCAGCTGTAAAAACTAGTCGAAAATATTGTGTTGTGTTCGGTTGTATGTTGTACGTGTACAATGTACATTGTGTTGTGTGTGTGTGTGTTTGTGCGTAAACCGTTATGACTTGCATATACATTACTATTTGACTAAGACTTCCTATGTACTCCACACACACACGCACACACTCTGTCTATTTGAATTAGTGTTGTTTTATGGTTTCTTTTGGCATTGCGAAACTGCTTTTATATTTGTTATGCTTGAATCGGAATGCTCCTATGTCACTTGACAGGTATTTTACCAACATTTATCAAAATATTTCTTTAAAAGCAATTATTTTAATTTTGCAATTCACAAGCACACACACACACACACATATATATGTACGCATTTGCATAGTTTTATGTTATTCAATTACCAACATTTATATTTGTTCAGGAATTAAACATAAATCATCCGCTTACCCTGCTGAGAACGGATCTCAATTACTAGAGTCAACCCTTCGACTATTTTTGCTCGTCCATCTCAAATATTTCAATAAGAGCTGCTGGCATCTAACAATTTCTAATAATTTATACATCCACTTGTCCAACTAAGTACACGGCTCAATTGCAAAGACAACGAAGAAATTCAAGCTCAAGATGAAGCCGATGTTGTTTTTGTCTATAAACTTTCCGGCTTGTTGTTGCGACAGCTTACGAGGGTGGATCAACACATTTCGTTTGCTTTGGAACAGAAATAGTTTTCTTGGCTGTTACAACTTAAAATACTTTCCTAAGATTTTCTAACTTTTATTAGTTGTCTATTCACATAAATCTGTTAAGAAAATTGCAGTTTTAATATATTGATTTTTAATCGTTTTTATACCCGTTACTTAAAAAAGAAGTTAATGGGTATATTGCGTTTGTTGGAATGTATGTAACAGGGAGAAGGAGGCATCTCCGACCCTAGAAAGTATATTAAGTCTTGATCAGCATCAATAGTCGAGTCAATATAGCCATGTGTATCTGTCCGTCTGTCTGTCTGTCCGTCTGTATGAACAAAGGGATCTCAGAGACTTAAAGAGATAAAGATACCAAACTTTCACTCAAAGACTTCTGAATACCCAACGCAGATCAAGTTTGTTTAAAATTTTAGCCGCCCCCGAAAATCGCAAAAAACGACCACACCCACAGTTTTCAAGAAAATACTTTTTTTTTAATAATTAACGTCAAGATCGGACATTTAGCTCATAGTTGATTGACAAACTTTTAAAGCTGTCCTCGTTGTATATTCTTGTCAGCTTTATTATTTTTTCAATTTCACGTCTTTTCAAATGCAATGGATGCACGACGTGAAGCAACCTTCAGTTTCCTGCAGCACTTGTAATTTATACAAGCACAATTTACAATCTTTAAGCGTGGGGGATTAATACAGCTGGGAGTTGGGAGGATTGCCTTAAGTTAACTACGTCGTATTGTCTCTCAGTTTACAGGCAAAGATTGGCACTCTACCGGGTGATATACTATTAATTTCCTCGTTCCTGTCGTACGTGGGTTGTTTCACGCGTCGCTATCGCGAGGAGCTGCAGCAGAAGATGTGGCTGCCGAGTTTTCGCAAAATGGATGTAAGTACCTGCCAGATATTTACTGTTGGGTAAGTGACCTTAACTTAAGACCCTATTCCACCCTTTCTCAATTGCCAGCCCCACATTCCGCACACGGAGGGCGTCGATCCATTGACACTCTTGTCTGACGATGCACAAATTGCCACTTGGAACAATGAGGGATTGCCCATGGATGGAATGTCCACGGAGAACGCGACAATATTGCAGCACTCAACACGCTGGCCACTGATGATTGATCCACAACTGTAAGAGAGGCCTCATACTCAATAAACACCTATTTTCCACTTCATTCTCATGCAAAGAAACGATTTCAAGTCTTTTCTTCTAATTACAACAGTTTATTCAGCCCAAAATCGACTTTTCTAGTTCTTAACAATATTTAATTACATTATAATCTAAATATAAACTTTTGTGCTCGAATCTTTTTAAGTCATACTAAGTCTTAATACCCTAAGACTTTTCAAATTCCTGAAAATCCACTTGAATATATTTGTTTTAACCTTTATACATTTGACTGTAGAGATAAAAAATTGTTTAAAAACAAAAATGCCAGTTATTTAATTAATATTATTATTTAAAATGTTTATACGTGTTAAATTTAGTTTCGCTCGTCACAAAATTGGATATCAGGAATTTTCGTGGCTAGAATATACTATCGTCACTAGACTTTTACCTCGTATAGAGGTTTTTTTGTAGGATACATTTGACTGTAGAAAATGTTAAAACATTTTTTTTTTCAAATAATAAATGATTGTTGATAAGAGATGACGTTAATAATAATAATAATAAATATTTATTCCTTTAGTCAAGGAATTAAGTGGATTAAGAGTCGCTTCGGAGCCAACCTGGTGGTGCTGCGGCTCACACAGCGTGGATTTCTGGAGGCACTTGAAAAGTCCATTTCACGTGGCGACACGGTGCTAATTGAACAAATCGAGGAGACAATGGACACGGTGCTGGAGCCGCTTCTCAGTCGCGCTCTGATTAAAAAGGGACGCTACTTGCGTATTGGCGAAAAGGAAATGGAATTCAATACAAATTTCCGACTCATTTTGCATACCAAACTGGCCAATCCGCATTACAAGCCGGAAATGCAGGCGCAGACGACACTTATTAACTTTACGGTGACCCCAGATGGGCTCGAGGAGCAACTGCTTGCGGAAGTGGTCAAAATTGAGCGTCCGGATTTGGAGCAAATGAAAACGGAGGTCACATTGCAGCAGAACATGTTCAAAATCTCACTGAAAGCGCTTGAGGATGAGCTGCTGGCCAGACTGGCCTCTGCTGGTGAGAATGTGCTCGAGGATCATGCATTGGTGCTCAATTTGGAGAACACCAAACGCACGGTGGATGATATTGAATGCAAGGTGCGAGAGGCGCATCTGACCACATTGCAAATCGATGAGACCAGGAATATTTATCGGGCTGCAGCTAAACGTGCTGCGATTTTATACTTTGTACTCACGGATCTCAATAGAATCAATCCGATATACAAGTTCTCGTTGAAGTCCTTTATGCATGTCTTTCGTCAGGCCATTGCCGTTGCTCCGAATTGCAAGAGCTATGAGAAGCGTGTACTCCATTTGGTGGACTCCATAACCCTGCAGACCTATCGTTATACCCTGCGTGGTCTCTTCGAGGCGGACAAGCTCACGTTCACCTCTCACTTGACGCTGCGCATTATGATTGCCGCCGAGCAGGTGGCCAAGGATGAGACGGACTTCCTGCTGCGTTATCCTCATGATCCGAACACGCTGTCGCCATTGGATTTTGTGGGTCGCAGTGCCTGGGGAGGCATCAAGTCCTTGGCCTTGATCGAACACTTCTATGGCATTGACAAGGACATGGAGAACTATACGAAGCGTTGGCGTAAATTTATGGCCAGCGATACTCCGGAGAGGGAACAGTTTCCGGGTGAGTGGAAGCATCGCACTCCGCTACAGAAACTGTGCATTGTGAGAGCTCTGCGTCCGGATCGCATGACCTATGCCATGGCCCAGTTTGTGGAGCAGACAATGGGACGTGCTTATGCCGAGGTGCAGACACCTCCATTTGCGGCCATCTTCAAGGAGCTGAACTCAGCCACGCCTGCCTTCTTTATACTGTCTCCGGGCGTAGATCCCATCCGTGATGTGGAACGCTTTGGACAACAGCAAGGATTCCAAGCGGATGCCGGCACACTGATCAACATCTCCCTCGGCCAGGGACAGGAACTGCTGGCCGAGGAGGCCATCGAGCAATCTCTGTCATCGGGTAAACAGTGGGTAATACTCCAAAACATCCATCTGGTGGTCAACTGGTTGCCCACGCTGGAGAAGCTCATCGAGCGAATTGTACTGCAATCGGAAACTCAAGGAGATTCCAATTTCCGTTTGTTCATCAGTGCTGAGCCTGCTCCTGATCCCCAGTACCATATTATACCGCAGGGAGTGCTGGAATCCTCACTGAAGGTGGTCAATGAGCCTCCAGCTGGCATGGCCGCCAATCTGCACAAGGCCTGGGATAATTTCTCCCAGGAAACGCTAGAGACGTGCACTCAGGAGGCGGAGTTCAAGTCCATACTCTTTGCCCTCTGTTACTTCCATGCCGTGGCGGGAGAACGTCGCAAGTTCGGACCACAGGGTTGGAACAAGGTGTATCCCTTCAATGTGGGTGACCTGACCATTTCGGCGAATGTGTTGCACAATTATCTGGAGGGCAGCAATCGCATACCATGGGAGGATCTGCGCTATCTCTTCGGCGAGATCATGTACGGTGGCCACATCACCGATGACTGGGACAGACGCCTCTGCCAAACGTTTCTGGAGGAGCTGCTGCAGCAGGATCTCATTGATGGCGACTTTGAGCTCTGTCCCGGCTTCCCGGCACCGCCGAATCTAGAATTCGAGGGTTACCATAGCTACATCACGGAAATGCTGCCCGAGGAATCTCCATTGCTCTATGGACTCCATCCCAATGCAGAGATTGGTTTCCTCACGAGTGCCTCGGAACAACTGCTTCGCACGATCTTCGAGCTGCAGCCCCGCGAATCCGAGCTGAGCACACACTGTGGCGCACCGCGAGAGGAGCTCGTAAAGATCATGATCGATGACTTCCTCGACAAGCTGCAGGACGAGTTCAATCTACAGGCGCTGCTGAATCGCGTGGAAAGAAAGACGCCTTTTGTGGTCGTCGCCCTGCAGGAATGTGAACGCATGAATGCTCTAATCCGAGAGATTAAGCGATCCTTGCGAGAACTGATGCTTGGCTTGAAGGGTGAACTGACCATCACACAGGAAATGGAACGTCTGGACTATGCCATCTTCTATGATCACGTGCCATCGGCCTGGGCTCAGTTGGCCTATCCCAGCATGTTGGGACTTCAAGGCTGGTTTGCTGATCTCCTGCATCGCATCAAGGAGCTCGCCGGTTGGCTCAATGACTTTAAGTTGCCCTGCGCCATCTGGCTAGGTGGACTCTTCAATCCGCAGAGCTTTCTCACGGCCATCATGCAGGAGAGTGCGAGGAAACATGATCTTCCCCTCGATCGCATGCTGATCAGCTGCGATGTCACCAAAAAACAGAAAGATGACGTCACGTAAGTAAAAACATCATATCTTTCTTTAAATCATCCAAAACTGGAAAACTCGAATATTTTTAAGAAGATTTGCTTCGAATTATTTTAAAAATATCCTTAATTTTTTAAGATAAACAATTTTTAATTGAAATTAAATCCAGCATTATGTAAAAATCCGTACCATATTATCCAAACTGAAACTTTTTAAGTAATACTAGCATTATTTGAATTATTATTTTAATTCTCGTCTTGCAGCTTACCACCGCTAGAGGGCGCATTTGTGCATGAGCTGTACTTGGATGGTGCCAGCTGGGATTGTCAGTTGAACTCTATTGTTGCCCTACATCCCAAGGAACTGCTCTGCGCCATGCCTGTCGTCTACATCAAGTCCATTGTGCAGGAGAAACAGGAACTTCAACGCGTCTACGAGTGTCCGCTCTATAAGACCAGGTAAATGACCCGTAACCTGACCCTCTTCAGTCTACTTAATCCGCTGTCTTACAGGTCGCGTGGCAACACCTACGTCTGGACGCTCAACCTGAAGACGCGTGACCGTCCGGCCAAATGGATATTAGCCGGTGTTGCCCTTTTGTTGCAGCCATAGATTACAATCAGTTAGCAGACAAAAGGCAGCTTCATTGTTTGCATCATCATCTTGAATTTCAACTTATTTATTTATAGTGCCGTTGTCTAAGTAGCTAACAGCACGAATATACTCGGTAATTACTCTAGTCAACACAACATTGGAAACCTTCACTTGACTACGTTTCTTCATAGCAGAACTGCACCTATTTATATCCAATAAGTTTGAAACTTAAGCTCAAAATGTAACGGAAAAATAGCACAATTAATAACTTGCACAGTTTATAACGATTAAATTATCAAGTTAAAGTTTCTAGCAACCACATAAATAAATATTCTCAAAATGTTATATCCAAAAATAAAGTAACTTAGTTAATATATTTAAAACGGTTTTTTTGTGTAACGTTATTGAATGCTAAAAAGTCATTAATTTTATCTTAGCTTAAAAAATAAAACCAACCAAGCTTTAAATTCAAAACTTTACAAATAAATAGAAAAGATTCATTGATATTTAATTTACTAGCAAAGAACTGTACGATATATGAATTATGCTATCTAGTGTGATATTTCCGATTGCAGATAACACATAGATTAAATGTTTTTACAGGAGACTGTTAAAGTCTAACAGAAACCTTGACGAACCCGAAATTGTGTTGTATAGTCTCTTACAACACAGTGTACATCAGATACTCTACAATTGAATTATTTTTAAAGATAATTAAAAAACTACACAAATTTTTCTTTACAGAGAAAAAAGCTCAACGAAACGTAAATTGTGTTAGCCATAGTTATTTTTAAAATACTCTGTAAATTAAGTGCTTTATTCCAGCATTTCCAATAGTTTGAAAAAAAAAAGTCTCACTTAGCAATAGATAAACAATAGACAGCAGAAGTCTGTTTCGCCTAGAGACGCTAATCAATTGTGAATATTATGCATACGCCTCGTGAGCTCCAGTTTCGCTTCGGCTACGGAACTTTAACCAGCTGCTGCCCACGTGTGCCCAGTCCATGGATAATTATCATACCCCCTTGACGTAATTAGCCAACTTTATAAGTACTTTCAGTCGCCGACGGTCTTCTCACTTACCTATCACGTGTACGCGTGTCTCCGTCCGCCTTAAATTAATGAAAGTTCACAGCTTCTCCGAAAAACCTAATACGTATTACCTACACAATTGATAAGTCAAGTTTTATGTATGTTTTTTTTTCGATGACACACGTCACAAGTCGTTGGAGGGAAAATTACTGTTGGGCACGCAAATAAAAAAGGGGGCTCGACATAAATGTTTCTGGTGCATGCATCTTGGGCGTGATCTCTCCATTAGATTAACCGGATGATGACATGTCATAAATCGAACGTGCTAAGCCCTAATGGGAGGCGTCTATTGTCTAGTTTAATTACACAATCACAGTTCGAATTGCAATCGCTCATCACGTGAGTATTTAAAATCACACGACAGCCAATGACCCCTCTACACCCTCTGTTCCCCTCCTATCACAAAGCTTGTTGCCAAGCGGCGAGTTCATGTACCCTACTTACGAGATTTCCATTGATGGGGTTTAATAGAGTCGTCATATTGGATAAAAATGTTATTTTTCCAGCTAAAGTGATTCGTATATTTTTTATTCACATATTTATTGTTTAAACAGTCAGATCTTCCAGTGTACGTGTGCGACCTCTGAGATTATGAGAGCTGTTGTTTTCCCGTACACCCTACGTAAATAAAATTTCTATCAAAATTTATGATTGCCCCTTTTGTTTTTTCTTAACTTGAAAACATATTTTTCATACAAAAGCAAAGCAATAATATTTATTGCAGTATTATTCAACTACGATCATTTTCAGTTAACTAAAGGGTATGTTCAAGTCAGTCTCTTTTCTGTTAGACTTTTTTTTTACTGACACTTGCCCCCTTTCCTGATTACATAAGATAAATGAGTCAAATTTTATTACATAACTCATAAATAATCATATCTTATAGTCAGTAACTCCACTTTTTGTTGTTATTTTATCACTTCCTGTACCCAGTTCTATATGTATGATAATCGCATGCTATTTTTAGCCGATTACGAGGTATCTAAAAGTCATATTATGATTGTTTCATTATATTCTACAACTATTAGGTCAGATAATCTTCTTTTCTGTAAGCAGTTACGAGGTATAACCAATTTCGCTTTCTATCATATGATTGTTTCACCATTATCTAAAACTATTAAATGACTATTATGATTACAAGATAGCCCCCAGCGCATTTATCCTCATTTGCTAACCATTTGATCATTCCGTGTCATTACGTCAGTGTAAATAATAATTTAATAATAATATAATAAATATTCTAGAGTGAATTGATTTTCATTCTCCAGCAAATTACAGGGTATCGTCCAGTCAAATGACACACACATTTAACACTGTTTCGCCACTGACTGTCCCGTTACGTCAGTATGCAAAACCACTCGCTTGGCGTATTCCCCGATCACGGGAATAACACGTGACTAAGGCCAAGATAACGAATGACCAATCTGTGGGCCCAGACGATCGACTGACCGACCGACTGACTGACCGGCCGATCGGAAGACAGTCGTTCAGACTTAAGATCAAGGCGGCTTTCGGCATTTGCGATCGTTTATTAAATTTTTAGCGAACTCAACGAAATTTGTTGTTAGTATTTTTATAGATAAAATATAATTTCAGTCGTCGCCTCAATGTTTGCCAGACATTACTAATGCGAACCGAACCCGAACCCCGAACCCCGTACCCTTCCCATTACGACGCGTCGCAACGCTTGTCGCTCATTTGAAATGTATTTAAAGGGGAAATGATTCGGTATGACAAATCAGAAGCACAATAATTGTGAAACAGCAAGCACACAAGTTTCAGCTCAACGAAACAGAAATTCTTGTTCGTTGCCAACTGAAATTTTCAAAGAAAGACATCAAAATCTTAATACACAGACAGGTAAGAACAAAGCATAATACGTCTACTAAAATTAATTGAGGCTGCGATACATATTTATATAAATTTCTTTCTATATATATAGACTTTTCTAAATTTCTAAATATTTTCCATTTCCTATTCACTTTTAGACACATACCAACAAAATGGCCACCGCACACTTGCCCATCCAAAAGTCCAAGTATTATGAGCATAACGGTGAACCCGGCTGTCAGGGAATGGAGGAGCTGAATCGCATGTTTCGTAATTTCTGGGATCCCACCTCATTCTGGGTCTGCGAAAAGCAAGGAACGCGAGCACGTCTTCAACGCTGTCCGCAATCACAGCTCTACTCCGAGGAACTCGGTCGCTGTATACACTACGCCGACTGGAGCTGGACGGATCCCAAGGAGCCGCCAAGTCGGCCAAGGTGCTAGAGCGGCAATGCACTACCCTCTCCCTCTCCTCCTCACTCTCACACTCATACTATTTATACTTAATACCTAAACTAAATATAAGTCTTATTGTTTTTAGAAAACATTTTACTTTTAAGTGAAAAAAAGAGATGATTACAACTCACAATCAGTACAAAAAATGAGTGCAAAAGTGTGTATTAATTAATTAACAATGTTGGGCATTGTTTAATGTTTAAACAATAAGAGAATTCAATGAGCATTTGCGTCATAAACTGTACGACTAAAACGTGGTCGTAACTAAATACATAATTAAGCTTAATTGCAATTGGGAATGTTTCGTAGTTTCAGAGCATTTTGGAATGTTACAATTTTGGCAAAACGCAATTATATGCAAATTGTGCGACATATAAGAAGCTGCCTGGAGTTTAACAGTTTTGGCTAAAGATGAAGCTTGCAGCTAATTACAATTTAGCTAGTTAGTACTCAATAACTTAATAATTCCATTTCAATTCTTCAAACAAAATTGTAGAACGAAAAATTATAGAAAACTTTTGCCAAAACTGTTGAAAATAAAGATTATGTTTTTGTTTATGAAGTTTCCTTTTCTCTGTTGCCGCTTAAAGTTCAACGTGATCGCCTTGTTTGTTGATCACCTTCAGCTTCTCCTTCTGGGGTGGCTTCGTGTCCACGGGAATTTCCTCCTCAACGGGGGCTGGTTTGCTGGGCACAGTGCGCTTTGTTGTTGTTGTTGCCGGCTTTGGTGTAGTTGTGGTCGTTGTTGTTGTACTCTTCTTTGTTGTTGTTGTTGTGGTTGTCGCTGGCTTTGGCGTTGTTGTGGTTGTTGTTGTAGTAGTTGGAGCTGTTGTTGTGGCCGGCTTGGCTGTTGTAGTCTTTGGCTTCGGCGTTGTCGTTGTTGTAGTTGTTGTTGGCTTCTTGGTAGTGGTTGTTGTAGTTGTTGGCTTTTTAGTAGTGGTCGTTGTTGTTGTTGTGGTGGTAGTCTGTGGTTTGGCCGTGGTCGTCTTTGGTGCCGTCTGTGTCTTTGGCTTGGCGGTGGTTGTGGTGGGTGGTGCACCAACAGACGCCTCCAATCCCTCGCCCTCTACGCGCACATTGCGCACCTTCACGGTGGGTTGCTTGGACGCTTTGGGTGATTTGACGCGTGCCAGATAATGATTAAAGGGTGAGCCTAGATACAAGTAGTCCTGGAACTCCAGGACATGCGAAATGCCAGCAACAGACTTGTCAAAGCCATGCAGTGAGCCCACAATGTTGCCATTCCAATCCACGCGCACAACCGTGCTACGTTTGGGAGCCAGCAACATGACACTCTCGCCATGACCAATGAAGTGCACAAAACGCTGAGAGAACTTGTTGGGATACACGCTGTTGAGGTAACGGAAGGGCAGCTCGAAGAGCGTCAGCATACGAGCCAGGAACAGACGTACAGTTGGGAAGCGTGAGAACAATGAAAACGTTGATGGATTCTCGCTGTCAGAGCTGACTGGCAAAGGCACCCAAATACCCTCAGCATCGGGCGTCAAGTTATCGGGCATGCCGGGCAGACCATCTACGAAGACCTCACTCTGTCCAGCCTTGGGTCCCTTCAAGATATACTTCATCAGACGCATGCCTCCCGTTTCGGCGACCACAATGAAGTCCTCGTTTGGACTGAGAGCCACACCGTTAGCAAAGAAGAGTTCATCCAGCAGCACTTCGCTGGCATTCTTGGCCCGATTGTATTTGAATAGACTGAAAAAAGAGAAAGCATGAAAGTCGTTAGACAAAGCCGAGACAAATGGAAACCGGTTTATACAGCAGCCGGTGATTAATATATAGAAATGAACTCACCGTCCAGATGGATTAGCAAACGAGGTGAAGACCAAGTCTTGTAGTAGGAAATCCGATGAGGAGTCGGTCCAGTAGATGTCGCCTTGTTTACTGACAGCCACCGAATTGAACAGCTTGGCAGGACGCGCTATGTTCTGGCCAGGCAGCTCCTGACGCGGCGAAACCAACAGTTGCTTTTTGTGGGATGTCAGGTCAACCTGCCACAAACCATAATAAGCATCGGCAACAATCAGATTGTTGCCCTGTGTATCAAATGCCATGCCCAGAGGACGACCACAGCGTGCCTCCTCAAAGTTTTCAGCTAAAAGAATTGCTTGTTAAAGCCAAGTTTATATTATATATGGGGGATAGATAACACTTACCGCAAGGCAGGCCAAACTTGGCCACATGTGTTACATGGTTGGCAGTCAGCTTGATGATCTCACCGCCATGCAATCCCGTATAGATCTCATTGTTGCGCACAATAAGATGCTCGGGGCCATAGATACGACCCTCTAGAAGACGCTCAGCACCATCCAGATGAAAGTTGGGCTCCAGCGCACCTTTCAGTTCTTTGGGCGGACTAACACTGCATGGCAAATACGTTGTCGGTGTTATCAGGTGATAATAACAATTTGTTTAATTGAACTTACGTGAAGTCTTTGTAGGGGAAAGTGGTGCGCGGTGGCAGACCCGGCAACAAGACTATTATTAAGAAGAATATCATGAAATTCATGATTCTCACACGCAACGCATTTAGCAGACCCATTTTGTGGCACTGTCCTATCTATTTAACAAAGCTAATTTATAAGAAATCGCTGCAAGCGACACGAAAAACTAAAAAGCGACACGACGGCAAAGTTCAATATGAAAACGTAAAAGTCATCGTGCCGGTGCACGAAAACAGGGCTGCAATACAAACAAATATCTAAACCACCTATTGATATGATTGATATGAACTGTGACTCAGCGATTCAGTGACTGAGGACTAAAGGAGTGAATATCTAGCTTAAAATAAAAATTATTTTCAGTTAAAAAAATTATGCTTAAATTATAAATAAAATGATATTAAACCGATACATTTATCGACTTATCACAGTAATTTATCACGAAAAAATCAACATTTTTAATAATTTTGTATTTGTAAAAAGCAGTTTATCTTATAATAAATAACGTGAAATCAAAAGCGCAATAAGTTTTTGTACAAAAAGGCTAAAGAACGTCATAGCTGACGTCATCAAATATGAAAAACAAATAAATAAACAAACGCAGTGATGAACATTTTCACTTGTGAACAACATTTTGCTTCACTGCAGGGATGCGATATTTAAAAAATATCAATACTTCGATAGAAAAAAATACCAAATACCTTTTCTTGGAAATTGAACCAGATCGCAACACTGGTTTTGTAAGGCGCGTGATTTAAAAACGCAAAAAATTTAATAAAAATTAATAAATTTGATGAAAATTAAAATTTAGAAATTGACAGAATTAAAATTAGCATTTTAATGAAGATTTGAAGTTCGTCAGCCCCAGGGAAGAAAAGATAGGAAATATAATTCTGACAAAAAAAAAAATTATATCAAAAAATCAAGAAAAATCTAAAAAAAATTATGTAAAAATTTAAAAAATTCTAGAAAATCAAAAAAAAAATTCCGAAAAAAGGTACAAAAATTAAATTAACCTCAAGTACAAAATCAAACCAGATCGGAAAATTTTCGCCTTCGCAAAAAAATCAAACCAGATCGCAAATTTTTACTGTATGGGCAACACTCGGTTTAGGGTTTTGTTTTTGTAAGACGGACATCAAAATCACAACGACGCAGTTTGGACAATGAGCGATAATTTGTCTAGCAAGGAAGAGGCGTACAACATGGAGCAAGATCAGGAATTGAGTGGAAAGCACTATTCACGCTGCAGCAGCGCTGGCAGCACACACACGCCAAACTCATCGGCCCACAATTCTGGTAGGTGGACGCTGTTTCCATTGTTGTTGTTGTTATTTGTTTGTTTGCTTTGCTGGGAGCGTGACGAGCAGAGCAGATCAGCTGCTGATAATGAGATGGCATTGAATTTGGGTGTCCACTATCAGTGTACAGTGCAGTGTTTTATTACATTGCCCGACATGTCTGTCTGTCTCTCTCTCTCTCTCCTCCATTGAACAGATGACGACGATGATAGCGGCGATGCACGACACTCGGCGGCCTCCAATTCGAACTCAACACTCAGCTACAAGGAACGCAGACGTTCGGCGCACACACAGGCGGAGCAGAAGCGTCGGGATGCCATCAAAAAGGGCTATGATAGCTTGCAAGAGCTGGTGCCACGTTGCCAACCAAATGACTCGTCCGGATACAAGCTGAGCAAAGCGCTGATCTTGCAAAAATCCATCGATTACATTGGCTATCTGAATCAGCAGAAACTCAAGCAGGAGGACGAGAGTGCGGCACTGCAAAAAGAGGTGACGGCACTGCGAATCATACAGAATGGCTATGAGACCATGCTCCAACACCAGCAGGCAAATCCGGGACCCGAGGAGGCACGTCTCACCGACGAGGCCAAATTTCAAGTGGTCAGCAATTAGAATTGAGCTCAGTTTCAATTACTCACTTTATGCTTTGCTGTTTAATTCTTCCCTTTGCAGTTTCAGGCGATAATTGACGAAATGTTTGAGACATTCCAGCACATACCCATGGATAGCTTCAAGCAGCTGACCAGCGGTGTTATACCCTGGCTGGAGGAGCATTGCAAGCCGCATATACTCCGCAACATTCTCAGTCGGACGCTGCAGCAGATGGCACAGGAGACACAGGAGAAACAGCAGCAACAACAACAACAACAACAACAACAGGCCATGGAACAGGAGACAGGCGAGGGATTCAGTTGAAGAGCAGTTCAAGTTCATTATAACTCTTTGTTTGTTTTCTTTCTTTGGGTAAATGCTACAAATAGTAAATGCGACGTTTAATTGTTTGTTGTAAAAGCAAGCGTTACAATTATAGACTACGAGTTGACTTTTGGCTTAGTTATCTAGATGCTAGATTAGATAAAAGATAGTGTTAGATTACGTCCGCTCCTCCAGCAGCTGTCGCACCATTGCCGCCTGCTCGGTGGCCTCCAGCAGCAGCAGCAATTGGAGCAGCACATTCAATGTGTACGCCTTGAAGCGCTTCACTTGCTCCGTCACCTGCAACTGGATGAGCAGCTGCTGCTGGAACCGTTGCATCTCTGCTGCAGTCCACACGTGACGCGCCTCGTGCTGCAGCTTGAGCACGCCCGCATGCAGAGTGTAGACCAGTCCCTCATAGAAGTTATCCTCGTGGAGCTGCCTTGCCAATTTGGCGCTGGCCAGCAGCACCGCTGGCAGATCACAGCGAAACTCATGGGCACGCACAAAGCAACTGGCGGCCAGGAGACGCACCTGCTCGCACTTGTGCCGCAACAGACGCCAGCTGAGCCGACGGAAGCGTTGCAACAGCTCGGTCGACTGTTGCCGCTGGCCTGTGGTGCACAAATGCTCCACCTTGGAGAGAAAGCCCAGGAAGAGTATTATGGAGGAGTTGACCTGCTCGGTATCGCAGCATTGCAGCATATGCTCACATGCCTTGGGCAGCAGACAGGCCAGCTCCTCATAGTTCAGCTCACTGGGCTCCCAGGCCAGCTTCGACTCGAATTCGGTCGCCTGGCGCTGACCCACCAGTTTGCCCAGACTGGCGCCAAAGAGCTGCAGTGCAGCATTGGAAATGGTCCACTCGGGATTGTCAATGTGCGCCATGCCCATCAGCATAATCTCATTGTAGTATTTGCACATTGCCGGCCGCAGTTCCGTGTCCCGCACCAGGACACAGAGATAATGCAGCGCCAGTGCCTCCCAGCGATCGTGGTTATTGCTGCTGGATGCTTCCTCCCTGTGGGTGGTTTCATTGAGACGCTTCAGTATGCGCTGCACAGCCTGATGCAACAGTTGTCGACGTGGATTATCGTTCTTGAGCACGTGTAGAAACATGATGGAGAATCCCGCACCACGACGTGTGGTGCTCACTTGACGGCACTCGGAGAGCAGCTCCCGTTCCAAGCAATCGTGCAGCAGCTGCAATCCTTGATGATCACTGGGATTGGTCATGGCACGCGTCAGTTTGCCAATGCTCAATCCGGCTGCCTCAATGGCGCCTTTGTGCCGGCAACGCGTCAGCACAGCCACATTAATGTCCAGGCAGCGCTGCAGTGCATCATAGTTTGGCTGGGAATTACTGGTGTGGAGCAGGACACAGCCAACACTGGTGGCCAAGTCGCAACAGGCCTGAAATCAAATGGGATTACCAAAAGAAAGACAGGAGGATTGAGCTTCAACTCACCTTCAAAGTAAGCCAGAAACTCATGAGCAAATACTTGCGGCAGGCTTCGGCATCCTCAGTTGCCTCATGGACGCTCTCACTGACCAGCAGTTGCAAGCTCTCATCCATATCCTGGAAACTGGCTGCAGTGGCGACTGCGGATTTCTCCCGCCTCGCATTCGCCAGATTCAGAAACTCCAGAATGACATTGAGTATGCGTTCGAGCAGCGGCAAGAGATCAACCAAAAAAGCTTCCAGATAGCCACCACCGCCGCCGCTGACCAGCTCATCCAAGACGCAAATGTGTCCAAAGAGATGACCACCAGCAGCTTTGGCCGTTTGTAGGGGATCTCTGGAGAATGCCTCCAATTTGCTGTTCAATTGTTGCAGGGAAAGATCATAGAGATCTTTGATTTGTTGCTGATCCGAGGAGCTTCGCACCGCCAGCTGTGCATAGAGCGAGACGAGCGCACATTCATCCACATCGGAGCTGGACCAGAACCTCTGGCAATGCGCTATGCACTGCTCGCTGTCCACGTGACCCAGTTGGAGCAGCAGCGACACCGTCAGCTCCAAAGCATCGTCGAATCCCTGTGGATCGTTGAGGGAGTTGAACAACAACTGTGCCATGGCATGAGGCCGAAAGACGCCCTGATCCAGGAGAAAGGCGCCCAGTTGTTGGTTCTGCTGTGTGCTGCACATCTTGGCATTCTTGGAGACATGTGCGCTATAGAGGGATTTCTGTAGAATCTCGAGCAGTTTGAGTGCAAAGATCCTGGGCTGATAGACATCGCAATGCATGTCCTGTTCCATCAGTTGCTGCAACTGGCAAAAGAAGCGTTTAATATCCTGAGCAAGTGCATCGCTGCCATCCGCTTTCAATGCCTTATTGAAATGCTTTGCCGTGTGATTGATGATGTTGGGCATCTTGCCGAGCATTGTGTTGCGAAACTCCGAGCTCTCCACGCCGCGATGACGCTCTATAAAGTTGTAGAAGAACTCTAAGCAATCCTCGACAGCGAAATTGCCCAGATTATCCACAAGGAACTTAAAGATTAAGAGTTGTGCGTCCGTTTCAAAGCAGCTGCAATTCGTCAGCAGTTCTGTGCTGATCTTGAAGAAATGTAGCTTGGATGTCACATAGATTTCCTTAGCAAACATACTGAATATCAATATGAGACGATGTTGATCGCTGGCCGGCCGATCAGCCTCCGAGCTTGCAAGGAATTCCACAATCTCCGGCTTTGCCTGTAGCAGTTGGAACAGAGCATCCCGCTGTTGGATGCGCAGGAACCACTGGGAGTGAAAGTTTTGTATTTCGGCAACGCTGCCATTGACCAGCAGCTCCACAGCCAATGCCAGCAGAGCTGGAGACCTCTGGCTGCTCAGACTCTTCACAGGATACTGACTGGCAGCCCGCAATCCCTTGTAACTGAGACTCAGACGTAATCCCGCAAAGAATTCCGTCTCGCTGTGCCCGCTGGCGACCAGAAGCTCCGGCAGTGCATGGGAATTGAGTATGCCACTGAGCAGATAGTACTTGTTGCGATTTGTCCATGGCCAGAACTCGACAATCAGGCGAAAGTAAAAGAACGCCCGACGACGCTGCTTGCAGCAATGATTGAAAAGCGTCAGCGTCTCCTCTCTAGATCCCACCTGGCTCTGACGCTGCAGGCAGTGATAGAAGTGCTCCAGTTGTAGCTTCAGCAGCTCCAGCTTGGGAAACTTCTTCACCAGCAGATTGGTGGCCTTCAATTGATGCACTAGGCAACTGTTGTTCTGCTGCAGTGACGCAATAATGGCATCAATGCACTTGCCCTCAATTAGCTGAGCATCCAATCGTGACCAGTGATCTGTCAGCAGCACAGACTGCAGCATTAGGAATGCCTTCGGCTCCTCAACCGACAGCAACTGTGGCAAATCTGCAAAGTGCTCATCCGGCAGCTCGTATTTGTGCACAATGTGATAATAGACGCGAAAGCTGACATTCAAAGCAGCCTGATTGATGCTGCTTGTGTCCGGATTGTCAGCCTCCTTATTTATTTGGCCGGCCAATTTGTCGGCCACCTCCTTGGGCGTGGCATCGCCGAGCGTCTATGGGCGGCAAAGGATAATCAACAAATTTCACTAAAGCAGCCGGCTCACTTACCTGCAGATAGGACAGACAGTCGCTATGATTCGCTGACTTTGCTGTTGCCATGGCTAAAAGTACTTGGCCGGGCAATTAAAAGAGCGTAATTACATCTCGACTGCACGTGTTGAATTATCGATTTGTCTATCGATAGCAACGATAAAGTGCACTTTAGCGACTTTATAGCTAGTTCCGGATAGTTATTTTTAAAAAAAACGCTCGCGATTCCGAGATGATTCCAGAGGGCTGTCCATTTCTGGCAACACTGACAAAAACTGCAAAAAACTTTATAAAAATTTAATAAATATTCGTAGCCCCTCGGAGGAAAATTTAATATATTCTAGTTTAAAAGTATCAAATGAAATGAATTAAGAAAATTTTGATATATATACATATTATCCATGTACCTTTTCCGCGATTTACCTATTTGAAAAAATCTAACCAGATCGCAAATTTGTACTGGGTGGCAACTTATGATTTGTTGCTCTTAAAAGTTGGCAGCACTGATTAGTGCTTCAGTTCAAGATGGCGAACGATGCGAGCAAGCTACTACTATCTACACATCAAGAAAAAACCAGTCATTATACGTAAATAATAACATTAAACTGTGCAATTTCTATGTATTTAGCTAAAGAAAACCTTCTGTTTATGCAGCTACCTAAAGGAATTCCGCGTGGAGCAATGCCAGTCGTTCCTGCAGCACAAATGCAACCAGCATCGCCCCTTCGTTTGCTTCAATTGGCATTTTCAAAATCAGCGTCGTCGGCGGCCTGTACGTAAACGTGATGGTACATTTAATTACAGTGCTGATAATTATTGCACCAAATATGATGAGACAACTGGAATCTGTCCCGAAGGCGATGAGTGAGTATTTGATATTTGTTGGGGGAAATGTTCTGTCTGGTGCTGTGAAGAAGGCAAAAAGACGCCAACAAGCAACGACGTAGTATTTTTTCGTTTCCTCTTTGCGCTTGATTTCTTTGCAATGTGTGTGTATCTCTTGGCTTCGTGTTTACAAACAAAAACTTTGGTGCGGGCGTAGGGAGGGGCATCGTAACTTTGTCTAGCTAAAAGTGAAATTCAATTGCTACTGTATATATAAGCGAATATGTATATGTATGTGTGTGTGTGTGTGTGTGTGTGTGTGTGTGTGTGTGTGTGTAGGCTCGGCGCACTCCACGACGACGACGACGAGGTCACTGTAGTCGTCGACTTCGCTACCCGCCCACATAATGAAAAAGTGAAAGTGATTTTAGCAATAGAACTGCTCGAGCTCGGAAATTCTAATCGGAGTGTATGAGTGTTTGTGTTTGGCTTTGTGGTGGTTGTTGTTGCCCACGCACAGACACATTGACAAATGCGCAGCAGCAGTTATAACTGCTACAAGTGTGTGCGTCATTGTTTTTATTGCGTTTTGCTTTTGCGCGTTTTCTTTCGGTTTATTTTGGTTTTCCCCCGGCGTCAGTGGTGATTGTAGTAATGGCAGCAGTCTTAAAATGTACAGTTATTGAGCAGAGCTTTTCGTCAAAGCTCTCAGCGAACGAACGTGCATAACAGAGAGCGACAAACAAAAATAATACGCAATTTCATTTTCTGCAAAATCAAATCTCTCAAAAAAAAAAAACAGCAACAAGATAATTTTTGACCCAGACTTGAATGTTTTGTATATACAGTGATACAAAAAATTATTAGCACACACAAACAAAATAATAAGCAATTTCATTTTTTGTAATAGCAAATCTCAAAAAATAATAAAATTATTTCTGACCCCGACTTTAAATAAAAGCAATTAAAAAAAAAATATATAAAAATAAATTTAAATAAATAGTAAACAAATTACAAGGCAGAGAAGAGAAACGACGAGAAATTCAGAAAACTGCTTAACAATTTTGTATTAAGCAAAGTTATTTATAAAAGGTGTGCCAATACTTTTATGATTAACTGTGTGCATGTGACAATATGAATTTCGAACTGCGACTCCCCGTTTTTATAGCTGTTGGCTTTTTGGGTTGGGTGAACTGGCTGCTGGGCTATTTTTAGCACACGATTCCAGTCCTTTTCTGCGTCACTTGAAATTTGACTCTCCCTCTCTCTCTCTCTCTCTCTCTCTCTCTCTCTCTCTCTCTCTCTCTCTCCCTCTCCCTCTCCCTCTCGCTCTCTCCCTTGCTTCCTCTCCTGCAGGTGCCCATTTCTGCACCGCACAGCTGGTGACACGGAGCGTCGATATCATTTACGCTACTACAAGACGTGCATGTGTGTGCACGACACGGACAGTCGGGGATACTGTGTCAAAAATGGCCTACATTGCGCCTTTGCCCACGGCATGCAGGACCAACGTCCTCCTGTCTATGACATCAAGGAGCTGGAGACACTACAGAACTCGGATATAACCTTGGATGGCACCAATGCACAAAATGCACTTGACAAGGAGCGCAACCTTATGAACGAGGATCCAAAGTGGCAGGACACTAACTATGTGCTAGCCAACTATAAAACCGAGCCGTGCAAGCGTCCTCCGCGACTCTGCCGCCAGGGATATGCCTGTCCACAGTATCACAACAGCAAGGATAAGCGTCGCTCGCCCAGAAAGTACAAATACAGGTGGAATCCTTCAACAATATCTATAAATTCAAATTAATGTAACTGTTCTACTTTACTTTGCAGATCCACACCGTGTCCCAATGTTAAGCACGGCGAGGAATGGGGCGAACCGGGTAATTGTGAGTCTGGTGACAACTGCCAATACTGTCATACACGCACCGAGCAACAGTTTCATCCGGAAATCTATAAGTCCACCAAATGCAACGATGTCCAACAGGCTGGCTACTGTCCACGCAGTGTTTTCTGCGCTTTTGCCCATGTGGAACGTAAGTTTCCTCGCCGCCATAAACTCGATCTGATTAAATGGGCTTTAAGCGCAATTTTCCACAACCATAACGGGCGGGATTATTAGCAGTTAAATAGATAAGTTTAGATCACTGGTGTCCAGAAGCACACTATAAAACATTTAGATTAGGACACGAGATCTAGGGTATTCTCATTATGGACACCACTGGTCTAGACTCTAGAGTAGGCTAACATGTATGTTCATAAGTATTTTGGATGTGATTGTTTAATTGTTTGTTTGTCTTTTACTCACATCCATACGTTGGTACTCTGAAAAATGTATGATATGAATGCAACCATCAAAAAACGCTTTGCTGCTTGTCCAATTTACCTCCCAAAGCTTATGTGGTCAGCGAGCAGAAGATGCGTGATCATGAATTCGCTTTAACCGAGCTCATTTCCAATGGCTTGTCCGATTTGAAGGTACAGGATGAGGTCGGTAATGGCAAGCTGCCACCAGGACTTCTGCAGCTGAACAATAACGTACGTATTATCAACAACAACAACAATACAAATTGATGTACTATGCGTGTGTATTGTCTCTGTGTGTGTTCAGAATATTGCTAACAAACGCTAACAAACCCCTCACCCCACCCGATCACAAGCTAATCCAGCTAACAGCATCAAATCGCAAGCCATAGAGTACTTAGTCCATGCTCTCATTATGTTTCTTCGTTTCTCTTTGTTTCTGATCTCTTTTTCGTAGTTATTAAATGATATTGATGGTAATAATACCAACAAAATGTTGGTTGATGCTTTGGAAAATACAACAAATTCCAGCAAAATCTTAAATATCTCACTACCAATGGACAGCATTCGTGAGTAAAGAACAACAATTACAAAATCAAATGCAATTTTATTATAATTGAAGTTTTTATTGTTTTCAACAATGGTTGTGGACATAATGACAGCGCTAAAAAGCAAAATCTAATTATCTATATAAGTAAACTAATAAGTTTTTTTTTCTATCTGACAGCTTGTACATTGGATGATCCACGCGAGAACTCGCTATCGGCAAGTCTGGTCAACACTAGTTTATTAACACGTTCCTCGGCGCCAATTAACATTCCTAATACGACACTAAGTAACTCTATTAACGGTAAGTCATTGTCCAAAGTTAACTTATTCGATAGTTGCTAATTTATTTTTATTAATCTTTTGAACTAGACTTTAACTCAGGTGGTTTTGCCGTCAACATTCCCAGCAGCTCGCTCACCTATAGTCCAACAAATCATGCCAGTCTTTTCAATGTATATGGCGGATCCAATAAACTAAGCAATTCTCTGTCGGCAGCCACACAGAATGATAGTAATAGCATTTTCTTTCCATCGCGTATTATTTCGCCTGGCTTTGGCGATGGTTTATCCATAAGTCCATCAGTTAGAATATCTGAATTGAACACCATACGTGATGACATCAACAGCAGCTCAGTGGGCAACAGTCTGTTTGAGAACACTTTAAATACGGCGAAGAATGCTTTTAGCCTACAATCTCTGCAATCGCAAAATAATAGTGATCTGGGTCGCATGACCAACGAATTACTTACAAAGAATGCGCAAATACAGAAATTGTCTGTTCGTCTGGAGGAGCTAATGTGTAAGCTTAAAATAGCCGAATTGCATCGCGATAAGGCCAAACAGGAAGCCCTAGAATGGAAGGAGCGTCACGATCTAGTGCAGATCCAACTGAATTTACCAGGCGAATTGCGTGACTTATCCATACAGAAACTAAAGCAATTGCAGGTAAGTTGATAACATTATATATCAGTTTAATATTTCTCTTACACAAAAATATTCTATTTTAGTCAAAGCTGCGTTCCGATTTGGAGGAGGTAGAAAAAGTATTATATTTGGAGAATGCCAAGAAGTGCATGAAATGTGAGGAGAATAATCGCACCGTTACTCTTGAGCCCTGTAATCACCTGTCCATTTGCAATACATGCGCTGGCTCGGTTACTGAGTGTCCTTACTGTCAGGTGCCGGTTATAACAACGCACACATAGAATATGTTTCAACTGCAACAGGACTATCGTTGGGTCCTCGGGCCGGATTAATTGCCCACATTGACAATGTGCGATACAAATTATTCTTTAATCGTAAGCAAAATGTTAATCGACTAGCGAATATGCCTGGCTGGCATATGAAAGAGCTTACATATATATGTGGATAATTCATACTAATATAATTTATATTTATCTATATGCAAATTAATTATCATGGATATTAGCAATTACTAGGCACAAAATATGTAATTCATTATTTATCAAGCTAATATGTATTAGAATTTGACCCCGTACATTTTTATTTTGTTTTCGATAAAAAATATCTCTTATATATTTAATTTTGTGTTAATTTTAATATTTTATTTTTTATTAAATTTTCCTTCATCAGTTTCATTATGTCCATGACATTTTACTATGTACAAATCGAATTTTGATATAGTTTCTGTATTTTTTTTTAATGTTTTTTTGTCACTTGCAGTCATCATCACTATTCAGTAGTATTAATTATTGAAATAAAACCAATTACATTTATATTATAAACGGATACAGATGATATCTAACAGAATATTATATAATTTTTCTAGCCACTTTTAGTAACTGAAAATTGTAAACTACAAACCAATTGACTAAAAACCACCAGTGATTTTTATAAGCCGATATTCAAACTGCAGTTACAGATACATATAGTGATATGTAACAAATTTTTTTTAGATATGTTTAAATACTGATGAAAGGTAATTACATTGAAGTTTTGGAAATGGAGAGATCTCTAAGCAAAGACCGAATTTTAATGACTTTGACTTTGGATCCCTTGAAAACGAAGTTTTATTTGATTTCACCGCACAAAATATTCATATTTTTAAGAACAATGATAGATAGTCGTTATATCAATTCACTTACTTATTTTTTAACACTTTTGCATTCAAGTAATAATTCAACTATAACAATTTGATAATGTTTAAATCAATTGGTGTACTTTAATTTTATACTCTAGTTTATTGTGTGATTTTGTTAGTGCTTTAAGTACAATTCTTGCTACAAACTTATTTTAAATTTAAATATATATACGTATAAACCTATTTTTTTTTTTGTATAAAAGGGAAAGCTTCCAATATAAAATCAGTCATCAAACAGCTGAAAATAATTTCAAAAAGTCAAAAACGGTATATGATTGGCCAATAAATGCGGTACAAGATGATTATATATTTATATAAATATACAAAAAAAATGAGTGTGATGAATAAGATTAAACAATAATCGTAACACAAGACAGCGAATACAAATAAAATACAGTCTATAATGAATGTAAACCGAAACTAATGTAAAACCGTCTTCAACATTTATCTGCGCAAATTAAAAAGAATTGAACAAATAAAATATGAAAGGCTAATGTATTGTAGCTTATGAAGAAAACGAAAGTTGAGCATATATTTAATATAATGAACTATAAACGTATTATTAGTTATTAAACTAATGAAATCAATTTGGATCACTTAGGGCATGAAAGTAAACTATTTAAGCAAGAATTTCAGATGCAGAAACTTAGGCATTTATTAAAGATCATTAAAAAAATAAATAAAATGAATATAGGTATACACATACATATGTATAATAAACAAAACATGAGAATATATTTTAGAGCTAACTAACTAGGCAGCGCGAAGGCTTTTGTGTGTATGTAGTAGCCAAAACAAAAATTAAATTATAAAATTAAACAATAATTAAATGTGCATGTTAATGTGTGTTACAAATAAATGCTTTAATATTATAGCTCTACCACAAAAGATACAAATAATATAATAATTATATACTATTGAAAGCAATTTGCAATTGATAATGAACACGCAATGAACAATTACTAAATGGTTTTATAATGGAGCTGTTGAGTGTTGACGAAATTCTAATAGTTATAATAATAGCTCTCTCTATCACAATCTAACCCTAAACTCTAAATATTTGGGCACAACGTATATTAATTAGCAATAAACACAATTTAATTTTATCTAGAAGCACAAAAATTCAAAGAGAATCATTTAATGATAATTCAAAAGGACAAATGAAATAACTAATAAACTGACAAACTGAGACATATATACACACACACACAATGTATGAGAAATGTATGTATTTTGTATACGCTACTGTAAGAGTGATCTTTATGTGATTTTGAAACTACTTGAATATGTGATCCAGAACTATATGAAAAAAAAAACAAAACAAAAAAATAAAAACGTAAAACAAAAAAGGAAATCTAAGAATGAACAAAAATATTTAAATAAACATTTGTGAAAGCTCTCGCCAGCAACAACAACAAACAGCTAACATATTGTTACCAACTAAACTAAACTCGATGTACAACAATAATAATGATAAACACATATTAAGCTCCAGCTCCATTTAGAAACAACATAAACATACAACTGACACACATTATTACACACAAAATGACAAAGAAAAACCAAACTAAATGTCTAAAATATGAAATTCAATCGTAGTTAGCTTTAGAGTTCTATGAAATAATGGGTCAGGATTCAAATAAATGGCAATTATGTAGAATTAGTACAATAAAAGAATTGTTTGCTACTAGTTGTTTCATACTTAGTTAATACTTTTAACAAATTGATATGTAATAATTATGAAATTGTAACTAAACGGTTTAAACTCAACTCGAGAACCGAGAACTACACCAAACCAAAACGTTGAACACCGATAAGGAATTTTATGTGGAAATCCTGTTAACAGATTAATAATTAAAGTAATGTTGTCGTGAAGTCTAAAAAGCAAATAAAATGAACTAATTACTTATATGTATACATAGTAATCTTATGCAAGAAGAAAAAGTAAAAACAGCCCACAATACAAACAAAGCAACAAATGGAAACAAGCAAATGATTTTTATAATGTGTCAACTAAACTCTTAAATAACTTTAAGCAACAAAAAATATTTAACATAAATGTAAACCAAACATTTACTAGCAATCTTTACACAAAATGCTGAACTATGGAAAAAATGCAGACAACTCTACAGAATATAAACTTTTACATAGGCTATCATTTATATAAAAAATATATAGAATATATGTATCTATGAAAATAGCGATCTTTGATAAAAAATGGGACACTAAATTCAAAAATTGAATATCATTTGTTCTTCACTCTTTAGTCGATGCCACAGCCAGGACACATTGTTGTGGTTTCTGTCTTGGCTAAGCAGTGTTATGGCCAAGTTTGTCATATATCAATTGGCAAACACTTGAAAGTCCGTTATCAAATGCCCAATGGAATGTTGATTTGGCAGTAAAAAAAACAACAACAATTGTGTATTATCAAAGTGCAGTGAAGCAACATTTCCGATCGAAATCAAAATAGAATGGACAAATGTGTGTTGTAGTTTAGAGTGCCACGCCCCCTCAGGCACATGTTGTAGTTAAGCAGAGTTATTAACTATCTATATATAAATATATATAAAAAGAAATAAATATGTGTGAATATATTCTAACTGAAGAGAATTAACAAAACAATAGAAAATGCATTTCAAGGCAGACAGAATCAATAATATGAGAAACCAATTTGGTTAAGCAACGATTGCGTAAACACATTAAAATTATGAAGATCAGCATTATCAAGCAATTTCTGTAGTCAAACTAACATATGTATTTATTTAGTTAACTATTTGCAAAATGTGTAATAAATAACAAATGGAAATTGTTCAAAGCGAAACAGAATGACAGTCAATCTATGAGCCAAGTGTAGGGCAGAGATGAGTACTACTTATTTATATACATATATATGTATACTATGCAATTAACAAATTGATAAATACAATATACATATACATACATAGATATATAGATATATACTTATTAATAAAAATGTGTTTAAAGGCTATCTGTGCATTTTATTATTGTTCGCTTTTTCCGTGTACAGCGTCGACGACGAGCAGACAAAAGCCAGGGCGCTTGTGGTTCCCATGCGTGATTTCAATCTGCCCAGCAAACACAGCAACAATAACAATAACAACAGCAACAGCAGCCGAGTGAAAAGGGCAATATAAAAAGGCAAAGGCAAAGGCTGAACGAACAACAACGGCAGAAACTCGTAAGAATTTTAAAATGCACGATAATCGTTCAGTGATAGCTAAGCAAGCCGACAATGCCCCTGAACCGCCCCCTACCCCTCCAGCGAAACCCCCTATCCAACACACCAGCACACACACACACTCCCCCTCCCCCTCCCTCTTCTCTCTATCTCTCACGCGCTCGCTGCTAACTGACAACGGTGCCTGGCTGCCACTTTAACCTGAGCCCTGAGCCCTCAGCCACACAGTTGAGGTCCAGGGAGCCAGTTTGGAAACAAGGTACGATGCTGTGGCTGCTGCTGTCGTTGTTGTTGTGGTTGTTGTTGTTGTTGTTGCTGCTGCTGCGATATCGCCGCGTTCGCGCGTTAAACACAAGCGCAACAATTTTTATTCTGTCAGCGAACGCGTGCCTGTATTTGTGTGGTCCCGGCCTCAAACTGGACTCTGCCTCTGTCTCTGTCCTCTTGCCACTGTTGTCTGTGTGTGGACGTCGCTTGGACTCCTTCGTTGTTGGCTGTTGTCTGGTTGCCTGCTGTTTGCTGCCTGTTGCCCCTTTGGCTGCTGATCTTGCGTGGAGATCTCACGCGCATGCGCTCTAACATTGTGCCAATCGGGCATATTAGTTGACACATGCATTTGGTTAATGCAAACTGCTCTGAAAACAGGCGTATAAATAGTTTTTATGAGCGCAAAAGTGTTGCCATTTTTAATGTTGAGCTAAACGGCCAACGCCAACATCTTGACCAACTATTTATAGACGCTACGTTTGCGACAAGAGCAACAGCAACAGCAACAGCAACAACAACAACAACAACAACAACAACAGCAGCAACAGCAAAAGCATCAGCTTTGGCATCAGGCTTTCATGTTCATGTTCTTCGGCTGTGTTTCGCACGCTGCACGCTACACGCATTTCCACTCGAAACTTGTTTTTCTGTGTTGGACGATCGACCGAGCGATCGTCTGTCCGTCCGTCTGTACGTACCACCCCCGAACCGCCCGCACATCCCGCCGTGATTTGTAACACGATACATTTTGCCGCCGCCGTTGACTTGGATGCTGTGTCTGTCGCTCTATGTGTGTGTGTGTGTGTGTGTGTGGGGATACGTGTACGTCCTCGTATACTGTGACAGAGAACTCTGCTCTGGCTGCCTGCCTTCTAATGCATTTTTCTGCTCTTTTGCATCGCTGACTGTCTGTTGGTCCGTTGGTCTGTTGGTCCGTTGGTCTGTTGGACTGACGGAGCAACAGCTCATTAGGCATTTTTAATTTGACAATGCGCGCAATTTATGTGGGAATTTCATGGCGCGCATTTTGAGTCATCGGATACGAAAGACTTAGGCAACGAACTTGCCGCTTGGCGTGCTAACTTTGTCTTAACCGTTTGGCTTTAGCCTGTAACCGTTCCCGTCCCCGTCCCCGTCCCCGTCCCCGTCCCCGTCCCTGTTCCTGTCCCATTCTCTCTCCCTGTCTCTGTCTGCTGTGTGGCAAGGCGAAATCAATTTTCAATTTGCTCCACGTTGCAGCAGCCGCCTCTGGTCCCTGCCAGAAGCATCAGCAGCAGATCAAAGCGAAAGGCAACAGCGAAAGAAACCCAAAAAAAAAAAACGAAAAAAAAGACCAAATAAAAATAAAAACAGACAAGAGTAAAAAAATACAGATGAAAAAAAATCTATTTAACTGGCACAGGCGTTGACGTTGACGTTGACTTTGGGCTTTGGCTTCAACTTAACGAAGTGTTGCCGCCCTGCCCCGCCTCTCGCTGGCCCGGCTCGTTCCAGCATTCCGTTTGCGGTTTCTGTGGCCAACGCGTCGTGCCACGAGCGGCACATAACTAAAACAACAAAAGCGACAGCGCAATAGCATTTTGAAATTGAAAACTTCAGAAAAAATGGCAATTTTCTAAGTTCAGTTGCTTGTAGGGCTTTTGGGTGAGTAGGGAGGGAGGGTTAGGGGTAGGGGGACAGAAGTCACTGCTAGCCAGGCTGTGAGGTTGCCGGTCATCAACTTTCCATAATCGGCGCGCAGACAACAAACAACTTGAGCTACAGAGCTCTGCTCGCCCGCTGGGCAGACAACAACAACAACAACAACAGCACCAGCAACAACAATAGCAACAACAGCAACAAGCGCCACTTTGCTGTCAATTCAAAATGATAATGCAAACAAATATTAACCCACTCCAAGTGGACGCATGTGGCCGCCGTCTCATGGCACTTTCTGACAGCCCAGCGACACTCGACGTCGACCTGCCTGCGACTTCGACTTCGACTCCGACTGCGACTGCGACTCCGACATCGTTTTCGAGATGCGACTGTGGGAATGTGGCACGGTCTCCACACCGCCGTTGCGGCTTAAATGCTGTTTCAGGCCATAATGACTTTTAATTTTTATGGCACTGGCTGCCGAGGATGCCGATGTCCACTGTCGATGCTGGTTGCAGCAACAGCAGCAGCAGCAGCAGCGTCAGCGGCAGCGCAAAGCTTAAGTCGCATATAATTCAAGTCCATCAACGCATGCGCTTCACTTGGTCGCTGCTCGGCACGCCATGATACACATTTAAATACTCGCATGTTTGCCATCGGTCGCCGTCACCACTTGAGAGTGCGCATCCACATACATCTCTGTACGTGTGTACGTGTGTACGTGTGTACGTATGTACGTGTATGGGGACTGGGAAACTCTGGAGTTGCTGTAGATGATTCTCAAGATGCAGAAAGATGCTTAAGAGCCCAACAAAGGCTCAGCGTTGTTTAATATTTTAAGTAAGTGCTGCTGCCGCTTCGCTTCACCTTTGCTTCCCCTTCTCCCCTCCACCTCTCCACCTCTTTAAACTCCATAGTCATATTTCAGTTATCTTCAGCAAATGTGAAAAGAATTCACGAATTTCACTAAATAAATCTTTTCAAAATTGATTAAAAGATATTGTTAAAGCAATAGCTCTATAATAATATATCAGTTATTTTTAGCAACTGCCAAATACGGGAAACTCCCTCAACTGAAATAATTAGTAACAGCCTGCGAATTGGAAAATTGTATAACAACAAAAATACAAATTGTAAATATTCCCCATTAAATATGATCTCCAGTTTAATCTTTAGTTATATCAATTAGCATCCATAAAACGCTTGCTCATCATTCAATGTTCAAGCTGGGAACTTCAATCTAGCTTGCTTAAGTTTTGTAAATTTCATGTATAGATTCTGAACAATTATTAATATTAGCGTATTAAAATAGCTTGCGAATTGGAAAATCTTCTAGCAATAAATCTTTAAATATTCACAAAAGATAGTTAAAACAGTAGCTCTATTAGCAGTATTTAAGTTAATTTCAGCAAATGAAATAATGCAGGAATATCCCTAAATTAAAATAAAATTTTGACTAATTAATACAGCTTGCGAATTGGGAAATGTTATATCAAACGATTCTCAATACATTAATATCTCGTATATCATTCAACGTTTAAACTGGGAACTGGAAACGTATTTGGCTCGTTTAAAATGTGTAAAACCCATTCATGACATAAAAAAGTCGACAGACTTTAGTGCTCCAGACATTATATCATATCTAAATTTAAATAATTCATATATTACATGAGCTTCCGATATACAATTAGTTTTACTGTGACTAAACCATATAATCATACTTTATTTGAGCTTCTGAGCTTACATTAGAATTACTATGACTAACCCAAAGAAATGATTTAAAATATCCCAGTTATTTAATATAGTGGTATACCAATAAACTTTCACTTGAAATTGTTTCCGACATTATGGACTATAAATAATTTGTATTACTGTCAAGCGACTAAATCTAATCAATTTGACACATCTACGTCATTTGCTGAAGTTGTTATGACTAAAATTGAGGTATGTGCATTCTCATGTCGAGATAATAAGTTCTGTTTTTAAAATTATATATAATTTGATGATATAATTGCAATCAAAGTGGTTGAGGGTACTTGAGTTATTGTTGAAATTAGATAAAGAGAGTATCTACAAGGCTATCACATTAATTTATTATTAGCTCAATTGTTTATAATCTCTTAAGCAATATAAAAAAATAGCTTTTACTTAAATGTTTAACATAGATCACATTCTATAAAGTTTAATAGTATTTTTCGTGATTTGCACAATATTGATTTGCTACCTTTGCACACTAGGTGGCGCTGTGTGGGCGTTGCACACAACAGAGTTAATGTTGCTGCATATTTGTGGTCTGTCATGCGACAACTGTTTGCAAAATACACGCCACATGAGGCCTCCATATACGAGTATGCTCTATCGATTCCCTTGCCACAAACTCCGATTCTCAGTGCCTCTCATATGATGCTTACTCACTGCTTGCCTCGATTGCTGCTGACTCTCGGCTGCCGTTTAACCACATCGATCGCTGCCAGCTGATAGCACAATGGACCCAGTGCAACAATGATAACTATGCCGCTTACGACTTTTTCTCTCTTACTCCCTCTATCGCAGTCGTGCTCTCTTTGTCTCTCATGCCGGCCAGGATCAAAGTGCGCACAGTTGACAAATGTTTATACACGCACCACAGACATGACTGAGATCTGGGACTCTGTCTGCGACCCTTTTTCTACATGTTTATGTGACTGTGTGTGTGCTTGTGTGTGTGTGTGTGTGTGTGTGTGTGTGTGTGTGTGTGTTACAAGTCCATAGCCCCTTTGGACCATTGGTCATTCAGTGGCTGCATTGTTGCCGCCTTCTGGTAGCAAATTCCTTGGAAAGCTGCGGTCTCATCCATTTGCCTAATTTCTAGCCCTAAGACAATTCCCCAATGGCAGTTCACTCAGATTTATGTGAATTAAACAGTTTCTCTCACTCTCATACATACTCTCTCCCACTGCTCATCTGGCTGGTAGCCGTAAATGTCAACATCCATTAGAGACCTTAAACCGTTATTGGCATTTGTCGCACGCTATGACGCCGCTGCGGCTTTCATGCCCCTGCCTCAGACAGCGGCAACAGTCACAACAGCAGTCGCAGCATGATCGAGTGGATGCTTCTCGGAACTCGTACAAAATCTGTATTTGTTATTGCTGTTGTTGTTGTTGTTGTTGGTGAACCTGTGTACAATTCGGATATGTCGCCAAGCAGCATCATTTCATATCTTTGGGAATTTTTTTTTTGTTGAAACACACGTGCGATCAGATTGATCGTTAACACAATAAATATTATTTATTTAGTATGTATTAGCTATTCGATTATAATGGTCATAGCGATGACGACCTTCACGGCATTTTGGCCGACAAACCGGTACGCGTTATAGCCATTAGCTGTTAATTATGTGACAGCAGTTGAACGCTTCAGCACCAACTTCAATTCACACAAAGTATCTGCAGTCAAAACAAAAGACTTTGGCAACAAACTTGCGCCCCCAAATGCTTTAACATAATGACGCCAAATAAACGTCAATCGAATAGCTGTATCAACCAGTAGTTATTCATAACGATATTCTGATGCTCTATTCGTAGCTTAAGGTGTTGCAACTATCTTATTTTGGATATAGTTTTCAAGTAAAATTAATAAAGTTATTCCATTAAAAATCTACAGATTTTAAAAAAATTAGAGAAAAATGTTTTAAAAATGTTCTTTAATATTTTGAATAATATTTTTTATATCAATGTTATAATATTATATTATATATTATAAATTGAATTAAAGAATTGTAATTGCATAATTATTAAATTATTTTCTTTAACTTATTTAATAAGAATTTTGATGTAATTATATATGTAATAATGAAAACAATACGGTTAAATTAAAACACTAACTAAACTAAAGATAAACCAATATTCAAAATTTAATATGAATTAAGTAGAACATATTACTTGAGTTGTATACAATTTAAGAAATGCCAATCATAGGTAAAACTGATATTCTACTAACATCAATTGCAATTATGGGAAAAGGCAAAAGATCTTTAGTGGGAATGTGGCAAATACACGTGTATACTTTATTTATACGTCGTTTTGAGGCAAGTCCCTACTCATAATCATTATGCCCTGCACTTTGAATGGGCAACGCAAGAAATACAAGTTTCATATCGAAATTTTATGATCGAAAGGCTGAAAAGAAAAAGAACAAATCAAAAAACGTAGCCCGGCCAGTGAGTGAGGCTGTGAGTAAGCCAATGAATGCCATGGCGTTGGTGGGAATGGGCATCAGCATCGGCATCGGTATCGGCATGGGAATGCTTATGGGAAGCTGTGCATCGCGACAGAAAGGTGGAGTGAGGCAGCCAGCAGCCATGTTAACAACTTCCATTAAAAGAAATTAAAAGCAGACAACGCAGAGCATCAACAGCAAAAGCAGCAGCCAAAGTCAAAGTCGAAGTCGAAGTCGATATCGAAGACGATGTCGAAGACGAAGACGAAGTCGCAGCCTCAGCCTCAGCCTCAGCAGAAAATGGCGTTCCATGCCTTGACTCTTGGCGTCTTTGGCTCTTGGTTTTGGTCTTGCTCTTGGTCTGGCGCTGTTCCAACCTTTTTTTTGTTCTCTTTTCTTTTTCCAATCGCAACAATGCACAACGAGACGATGTTTGGCCTAAGCATTTCCGGTTTTCTATTGGAATTTAGAAGCAGCATCTTGTGCTGCAGCGAGAGCTTGGATGTTTGCCGCCTGGATTGAGAGAGTCTTACAGGCAACATTAAAAGTCAATTTCAGTTTATAACTTACATTAAAACGGGCTGGCCATTAATATTAACATAAATCTATGCTCAAATCTAATTATAAACTAATCTCAAGCTCTTTATCTCTGCTTCTCTTTCTCTCTCTCTCTCATTGTTAGTTTTTGTTTTATTAAAACAAACCAAATTTTGTGTAGGTAAGTATAAAAATGAACGATCGCAAAAAAACGCGATCTCCACAATGATCAACATTATTAACTGCGTTCAGTCTTGGTTTCAGTCTCGATCTTGGCTCGAAGAGTTAAGAGTCAACTTCTCTCCATGGCTGCCATTTATTCATGCTCATTAAGTTTTTGGCATCGCAGAGATCGGACGATCGAGCGATCGAGCGATCGTTGCCTCGTTCGTCTCTGGGCACTGGGGATGGTTCACGGCGTGTTCATTCACAAATGAGCGCCTTAAGCAGCTCCGCCCCATACACACACACACATACAAATACAGGCACACATAATGAGCCCGCCACATACACACACAAACATGCAAGACAATTTATGTGGCAGGCACATAGACATCTCACAGATACAAAGATACAGATATAAATATATATTTAGAGAGAGGCAACTGTTGGCTGCTGGCTCAGCTTCTTTGCTGCCTCTCAGACTTTGCCTCAACCTCAGCCTCTGCCTCTGCCTCTGCTGCTGCTGTTGCTGCCTCTCTGCCACAGCCGCTGGCTCAGCTTCTTCATCTTTAATTTGGTTCCGTGTATCTTGTTGATGGCGTTTTGCTTTTGCTTATATCTTTGCCGCGCTGCCGCCAACTATTGAATTCTTATTTCTTTTTAGACCCTGTGCTTAAGAGTGAAAAAAGGGTCTATTAAGAGCCAGGCAAAAATTTTGATATTAAAGTTACTGTATTTTGTTTAAGATTTTTTCCCAATCAATTTTCAATCGAAAAAAAACCGTATTAAATAACGAATTAATCTATTTACGGATATATTTATGATTTTCTAAGCGGTACGAGTTTCTTTAAGAATTTTTCTCAATCGATTGCCGATCGAAAAATATAACCGAATCAAATAACGAATCTTTCTATTTACGGATATATTTATGATATATTTATGATTACATTTATTATGATAAATTTGACAGTTATTCAGGAAACATTTGTACGCAGCTTCATTCCAAAGGACGAAGAAGAAAACACATAAGGTACAAAGTAAAAAGCTGCCTTTTTTTTTTAAATTTTATTATTTTATAGTAGAGATACAGGGTCTCTTGCAGTTGAGTTCTCTACACTGTAGTCGTACCCACTATATTTTTTCTTCATTGAAATTATGCTATGCTTTGCATTTGCATTATGCGCGCCTGCCATACACACATACACACACACACACACACACTCACACATATACACAATGTATTGTATTGTTTAGCAGCTGTGTTGGCTGATTAGAAACCGTTACAATGTAGCTGTAACTGCTGATGTTGCTGCCACTGCCACAATTGTTATTGCAGGTGCACTTTGTGCTGGACTTTTAACTCTCAAAACTTGGCAAATGTCAAGCTTTTAGCGCCAAACACAATTCTGTATATTAAGTAGATATTACATTTGAATAAAATTCAGTTAAAATCGTGCGCTGATCGCATAGCTCAAGTGCCAATTTCTTGGGCAAACACTGCAAGCGTGTTCGCAGCTTTAGAAGTGACAGTGTCAACACTATCCACAATTATCGGGGGTGCAAGCAGACACAGAGACAGTCAGACGGACAGACAGACAGACAGACGAAATGTAAGCACACGGTGAGTCGGCGACTTGAAACTTCAGTCGAGCGAGAAAATTCTGGATAAGCAAACAACTAGTAGAATAGCAGTAAGAACTGCTAAAAATACAGATACATATATTAAATGTGCTAAATTTTATATACATTGTTAGCTCATTGTTTTGGGCCAACTTAGTCACTATCTAAACGTGTAAAAAAATTCCCAATTGCCTGGCGAATCTTTTGAGTGCAATTGATCCGTAAACGACTTTTTGCGTATTTGCGAATTTTTTTTTTTTTTGTATTTACCTTGTGCGTTATCTGGCGATTACTTTTATCGTGTAGAACAATGTTTATGGTTGATATCAGTGTTGTCGCCAACGGAACTTGCCACTTTTAGGTATTGGTATATACTCTATTATTTGATGAAGCAAATTTAGAGCACAGGAAATCATAATAATCGCCATTATATCAAACATCCTGTGGCTCAACGTATCTAATCTACGAATCGATCAGAAACGACTTGTTTTAATTTCCGTCAGTTCAACAATAACTGACTCAGACTTTAAATATACATAAAAATCGGAGAAAATATTGACTGAAAACTTGATCATATGAACAAAGTATCAAGGTATTTTACTTATAGATCGAAGTACTTGAGAGTATTGCTTATAGTTTAATTATGACTTAACTATTATATAAGTTTCGCTTTTTTTCCTATTTAAAATATTTATTTTTCTATATAATCTATATAAAAATTAAATCTTTTGTTGATAAAATAAAATAATCATTTGGTTTTGTATTTAATCGAACCTTATCTAAAGTAGTCTTTAATATGTTGCCCCTACTAACAGATCATGCCACCTTTAGCTGCTGCTCCAACGGAAGTTGCTGTTCGTTTAAATTAAGCTTAAGGGTAGACAGAGGGGCAGGCAGAGGCAGAGAGCAGAGGGGCAAGCAGCAAAATGGTGTAATGACAAAGTGAGCAGCTTTATACATACATACATCTTATATATATTTTATAGATATATATATATATAACTAATATGTATGTGTGAAGAATCAGAGTACGGAGGCAAAGGCGAGTAAAACTGAAGCGCACAATACACAAAAAACCGGAACATTATTAATTTACAAGCAATAAAGCGAAGCCAAAAATGAAGAAAGGCAAAAGGTGAACAATACGCAAAAAAAAAAAAACATTAAAAAAGAAAGAAAAGAAGCAAATCAGCCACAGAAGCAGACGCAGAAGGCAGAGGCAGAGGAAGCGACAGAGGCAGCGGCAGAGGCAGAGGCAGCAGTTAACAAGCCACAAGAGTCGATTTCGAGTCAATAGTGCAAGTGTTAAGAGAAATTGCAGCAAGGCAAACACACACACACACGCAGACGCACACGCACACACATACATACACAAGCGCAGCCAATTGGCAACACAGATATAGCCATGGCCATAATGAACCGTCTTCCAACATCTGTTGCCCACAGTCACAAAACAGCATAAGTACATAAGATCTCTCGCTCTCTCACTGTATGTGTGTCTGCAGTGGAGAGAGGCGCATGCGTTCAGCTAGTTGTCTCGCTCACACTGCTCTGCTGGCAGGCAGCATAAAAATGAACGCCAAAACGATCATCCAGCTCAGATCCAATGAGCGACACACGCACACAACGAAACGGCAAATGAACGCGAGCTATGTGAGTGTGAATGAACAGCTACAGCGACGTTGAAGTCGACGTCGACTGCGACTGCGACAGCAACTGCGAGTGCCTAGGGTTCTGCAAAAGCACCCTCGGTACTTGTTCACTGGTCGCTTCGCGTCGCTTCGTTGCTCGCTCGGCCGTTCGCTTCGTGTGCTCGGATATGTCATTTGTCAATCACAGTGCGAGCGCAACGGTTGTCGTTGTCCGAGCTGCATGAAGAGAACAAACGTTGATCTATTTGACAATACAAAACAAAAAATAAATAAATAAATACTAAATGATATAAACGCCGCTACTGAAATTGAATTGGAAATTTAAGAGAATTTATTGAGCGAAAAATAAAACATAGTTTTGTGATAAAAAGTGATTTGTTTATTTGTTAATTGGCGGTGCATAATAAACTCAGTAATCTAACTTAACTAAACCGTTAAATGCTTCAGCCACAGTCGATCAATCATTCAGTTAGGCAACTGCGACTGCTGTGAGCTGTCCTTCAATCATTAAGCTTAACAACAAATAATTTAAAGCAAAAAGTGAAGTGCTAAATAACCAAAAGAAGCATATAATAAAATATAAAAAAACACACACACACACACAGCATGGATAACCAAGCACTTTGGTCCTGCGCCAGTGTCACCTGTCTGTCACTGGATGCCAAACGCCATCAAGTCACAGTGGACACAGGCAGTAACAAATCAGCAACAGTTACAAGTGCAACTGCAACATCGACAGATGCCGTGTCCTGTCGAAAGCTCAGGCATATTGCGCATACGCCGCGTGGCAGCTGCTTTATGGCGCTGCTATTGCTGCTGCTGCTGGCATTGAACTTTAGGCACGCGCACAGCTGCGGACCGGGACGAGGACTTGGACGTCGCCGGGAACGCAATCTGTATCCGCTGGTGCTGAAGCAAACTGTGCCAAATCTATCCGAATACCAGAACGGCGCTTCTGGCCCCCTCGAGGGTGTCATTCAACGGGATTCGCCCAAGTTTAAGGATCTAGTGCCAAACTACAATAGGGATATACTGTTTAGAGACGAGGAAGGTACCGGCGCCGATCGTCTAATGTCCAAGGTAAGTAACATCTATTAATAACTGAAGTGGTTCTTTTTTTTAATTTTTGCCATTTCATTTTACGACTTCAATTGCCAAATTATTCGTGTTAATCGGTATTGTGGTCAGGGAAGGCTATCTCCTGCCACTATCTAACAATTATCAGTATCGTGTGCCACGATTACTGCCCATTCCCACATTGATAAAGCGGTACGTGAGTAAGTGCCTCGTTTTGCTTGTTGCACACACAACCCGATACTCGATTTTGGGCCATAAACAGAGCGGTATTATTATTATCATTATTATTATGTGCTCATTATGCGGCTTATCAGCGATTGCAATGTTCATGTTGTGTGTTTGTGTGTTTGTGTGTGCAAAACAGGAAGCTTAACACGACTTCACGACTGTTAACTAACTGCCAAGTTGGACTTTTCGACCTGCCTTATAGCAACATTATTTTAGATAAACATTAAGCCCTAAAGCTGCCTCGTTCCAGCGATCAACAACCTTTTGAGTAGCATTCTTCGATTTTGCTATTTGAAATAACAAACAGTAACTAAATATCAAATGCTCGGCATGTTTACATGACTTGCCCCTTCATGTCTCAACACTGAAAAAAAAGACCAGCTTCTAAAATCAAGCAAATAAATCTTGAATATTTGGTTTTTAAAATAAAATTATTTTACTAAAACTACGATTTTTAATCTAAAAAATCATAAAATCTTAATATAAGAATAAAAATCTTAAGCTGTTAGGAAAGTATAAATAAAGTATAAAGACACTGCTTAACAAATTAGAAAAAAATGTATAAAAATATCAAGATCAAGACAAAATAAAATATATACAGATATAAAAGAAATTTAAAAAAAATATATTGAAAAACAAAATAATTTTAGTATTATGAATTTTTTGATTTGAATTTTAAGAACATTTAATCTCAAAATAAGAACTTGGAATTATTTTAAATGTTCTTAAGACAAAGATGTGTTCTCTTAAATTAAGAAGACGTATTTTTTAGACCAAAAATCTTAGTACTGAGACTAAAATCTTGATTTTAGAACATTTTTTTTATCAGTGAAGTCCCTCTCAATCCCGCTTTTAACTCTTGCCAATGACGGATTCTCTGACTGTCTGACTGTGGCACGCGAGCATTTTGCCGCTTATCGCATTTCACGGCGATAACGCGAGTTTGCAAGCTGAAGGCAACTGCAGCCGTGTGCCAAGTAGCTAAACACATGTATAATATAGTATATATATTTGCAAACATGACACAAATGTGTGTTAAGCCAGAGCCAATTTATCTTATCAACTTGTCGCATTCGCAGCGAAAGTGGCAGAATATCAAATACCAAGGGGCGGGGGATATTAGTTGCGATTAAAAGGGAGGGTAAAAAACGTAGGATGTTTAAAGTGTGAAATATCTAAACAAGTGGCTAATTAAGGCGACAGTCGTACTAATTAGTTAATAAACACAACTTGACTCGAACCCTTTAGTCTGGCACCAATAAAATAATATTTGTAAATTCCACTTCAGTTACAAGTACAAATTTCGAATGTGTTTTGACGGATTAAAGTGTCGATAAGACGGCTGTGCTGACTTGCAGTTATTTAAGGCCAATTATCGAGTTATACGACCAAGCTGGCCACTTGGCTAATAATTTATGATTAACTATAGATTATAGCCAACTTGAACATACATTGGTTTATTGAGTCTTTCCGCGAAATGTGAATTCCGTGTTATTCTTAGGCTGTGCTTTTTAAAATCATAATTAAGCAAAAGTATATTATCAATAATCAGGTGAATTTGCAGATCCTAATCATAAGACTCCGATTTTTATAGAGTCGACATACATATATATCGTTCTAATCATAGGAAACAAATACAGCTGAGAAAACAGTTAACAAAAACAGTTGCTAGTCGACTTCAGAGTTATTGCAACTGACACGCGCCTCGAGGGGCAAACGAAAATCAATTTAACTGCAGACCTTGAATTCGTAATGCAATTGAAGTGTTGCAAGAACTGGCAAACAGTTAACACACACACACACAGGGTACATATATATTTGTGAGGGACACAGTCAAGGACAGTGAAGCTTCAAGGCTAATGGACTGCGACCAAGGACATGTTGCACATAAAAAGGCTGTTGTTATTGTCACAAAAATATTTACAACTGTTTGCTCGAGCTACCGTTGTGTGTTTCTCTCTCTCTCTGTGGCATTGACTCGCCCTTGTTGTTATTGTTATTGCCACTGTGGCACAGTGACACAGTTGTTGCAACTGCAACAGCAGCAACAGCAGCGCATCTAAATGCAATTTTATGTCGATTTCTGACGCTGCTGTGCGTAAATTTCAGTTGGTAAACAATTCGTTTTGGGCTATTAAAGCGCCAAAAGGCAAAATTCGACATTTTCACTTTGTGTATGTACATTTCCATAAACAAATTAATGAGTATTGGCGTAAAGTGCTAAAAATGAAACGGACAACAGAAATAGCAATAGAAACAGATGCATCATAAAATTGTATAGCTTATGACAGTCATTGTTTGTTATTACACTCTCTCACCTGTGCCCGCAGATGAGGTAAATGTAATTACCCCCCCCTTTAGCTCCCTTTTATTATCAGTCCTTACCCCTACCCTTCGGAGTCACCTATAGCTTAACGTGCCACAAGATTAGACAAAGTTGCGCACAGCAACAATAAGTCAAAGACAGAGAAGGAGTGAGCGGTTAGAGGGAGAGCGGGAGAGAGGGAGAGGCAGCAACTGTGGTAACCGCAGACAAAAGAATGCGTCAAAAAGCCGCAGCATAAGTTCTAAAATTTCATAAATTGTAGCAACAATGGGGCAAAGCCAATGGTAATCTGATCTGATTATTGACATGCATGCATCAGAGTCAGAGAACCACAAGCAGACCATAACCATAACCAGATACAGACCAGATACAGCCTGCATCCAACATCCAGCATCCAGCATCCAACATCAAATCAAAGATAACCCACAGCTGAAGGCATTCTAATAGAACATATACATTCAATTATGACTCAAAAATTGATCCTATTATGACACAGACACAGACAAAGACAAAGGCTGAGACAAGAGTCTGTCTTGAATGATGTCAGAGTTTCAGTTTCAGTTTCAGATTCATTTAATTTTTTTTTTTTATTTCGGAGTTTTAGTTTTCAGCTCAAATCAAATCACGTCAAATGCTGCGATAAGCAAAAAAGAAGAAAAAAAAAACTTGAAACAATATTTGGCACAACTTCGTGGGAATATTTTGAGGCCACAAAGTAATCAAACATATCAAACAAACATCAGTCAAAGCAAAGTGGACAAATCGTTGCCGAACCTCCACTAAGAACAACACACAGCACACACAGCACACACACACACACACACACACACACTGAGAGTCAGGCATACCCTTTCTGGCATTTCAATTTTTATAGTTTGTTTGTTTGGCTTTTGAGCTTTTATATTATTATTATTAATCAATTTGATACTTTTACGAGCGCACTCAAGCGCAAACCTCAAGGATTTGTGGACCCAAAATGCCGTACTCCTCCACACTCCGCTCTCCACTTTCCACACTCCACACTCCGTCCTTCCCCTTGCCATCGCCCTCGCCTTTAGATTTGGCTTTGACTTTGGCTTTATTTGCATAAAAGTTTTATGAACTGCACGCTTGGGGATCGCGATCTCGATCGGGAATCGGGAATCGGGGATTGCGGATTGGGATCGTTTCACATCGCGTCTCGTCGCGTTTGCTACTATCACATTACTGACTCGAAGACTGACTCACATTTCACATGCTGCGATTCTCGGCCAGATTCCTGCAAGTCATCTGGTCTGGCTGCCGTGTCTTGGGGTAGGATCGGTATGGGGATCGCACATCACATCAGTGCCAATGTGCGGCTCATAACTCATCATCAAAGTTAATCACACATCAGGGATTATGGCGCTTATCATTTAAGATGCTTGGAACCTCGCCAAATGACTCTCTGTTCGTGTGTACGTATGTGTGTGTGTCTGTGTGTCCGTGTGTGTGTGTGTGTGTGTGTGTGGGGCATTAAGCGTGCAAGCGAGAGTTAGATTTAATTTACGATTTCTGCAAATTAATAGCATTTAATTAATAACAATAAAATGACGCCTTTTTATGGACATTTATTTGCCAACAGATTTATGAGACAGACAGACTGACTAAGTGATTGACTGACTAACTGACTCACTGGCTAACTGACTAACTGACTGACCAAATGAACAGGCTTTAAGTCAGCTGACTGAGTGACTATTTAAACGTGAAAATGGGCGTTGATTGACTGAGAGAAAATATAGCGAAATAAAATAAATAACAATAGAAAAAGTCAGCTAAAAGTGTGACAGTGGAAAAGGAGAGACATCCAATATAATTATTTAACATAAAAGGTAATAAAAACAAACATAATTAATAATAAAATGCCATAAGCCGGCTATGACAAACAGGGCCAAATGGATCGAGTTGTTGTTGCTGCTGCCTGGGGACAAGGCAACAACAATCACAACAATTTTGGAGGCACGACAAGATGCAATCTTAAGCAGACAGCAACAATAAGAACAACAGCAACAACAATCAGTGAGAAAGGCAACAGACAGGCAACAGAAGCGCTGGCATTAATCCAATAAGCCAAGCCACCAAAAAGGGCAATCAAAAGAGTGAGTGAGCGAGCAAGCGAAAGAGAGAAAGAGAGAGAGACACAGCTGACAGTCTGTATTTTAATGAGTATCAATTTATATTGAAACAATAACAATAACACGAGAAACAGATTTCTCAGCGCATTTGCAATGCATACAGCACAATATTGCGTATACGTAGCGTAAACAGACAATCATAAATAAATGACGGTAGCAAGTCTCATTCTCAATACTCAATTCAGAATTCAGAATTCTGATTGAGTTTGTCATGCGCTTAATTAAAAGAAAAAAGAAAATAGAGGATGAATCAAAAACCAAGAGAGAATAATTGCGCTGCTATAGCATAAACAATCAACAATCGAGGAGCTGATAAACAAAAAAAAAAATTCCATTTTCTAATGGATAATCAACGAGTATACACAAAAACAAAAGGCAGTGACGAGAGCTGTGAATAGATTTGCAACACAAATAAACAAAGAATTGATGCTTTTAGCGTAAAATAACATAAATGTCGTCATTTAGTCTGGCAATGATCTTGATCATGATCTTTAACGTACTTGAATCAATCAGATGTAAACTGCAGCGCTCTCACTCTACCTCTCTCTCTGCCTCTCTCTCTCTCTCTCTCTTTCGCTCTCTGTCATTGCCAATTAAAAGTGAGGAAATCTGCTCTCAAGTGGCGGACCACACACACAGATATAGAGAGCAACCTTTAGGGGCGCTGATTGATTTGACAAAAGCAAAAACTTACTCGAGTAAGTTGCCCCTAAGTGGCACAGCTAAGGCGCACGCTCAAGTGCCCCTCTTCTTCCTCTTCTTCTTCTTCATTTTTTATTTATACATTTTTTGGGCCGGGCTGTTGACACATATATGTGCATGTGGCAAGTACGAGGTGGGTGTCGTACCTTTTACCCCTTTTGGCATATCCTGTAGCCGGGGTGCTTCCTCATTTGTAAGTTTTCGCTTCCTTCAGCGATCGCAATCAGGATATGGCATATCTGCTTACAACGCACGTGTAGCAACCAACAGAAAACAAAAGGGGTGACTCTGTCTCCCCACCTCTCTCACTCTCTCTCTCTCTCTCTTTGGCTGACTGTGATTTGCTTGGCAGGTAACTTGATGCGCTCTTGAATTATGTCGTTAAATTGTGTCGTTTCCTAATCGTTTTGTCATTGTAATCCGAAACGACAACAACTGCAACTTGCAACTTGCAACTGGCCAACTGAAAACAACTGGTAAAACAAACAAAGCACTGCAAGCCGTCTTTTATTCTTGGCCTAATGATGATGAGCGCCTAATAATGGCATTTGGCATTGGCGCTTCTCGCGACGCCTAAATGTCGGCCATTAAGCGCCTCCAAATTGGCAGCTGGCAGACGATTTAAATCAATAATAAAAACTGCAGCCAGGTCGGCAATTAAAAACGCATCAGTGGAGCCTACAAAAAATTATAAGGGTTACGCTCTTGACTGTTGAAAGCTAAGACACTGTTCACACTCCCCTCGCTCAGTCTCACTTGTGGAGAATTCAAAACAACAACTACAGAATAAAGAAAAATTCAAATGTGTAAACAATATCGCTGACATTTTGGGGCGTGGCCGTTTTGTTGCTGTAGCTGCCAAAGTTCACACCTTGTTTAATGTCTAATTAATGCAGCAGCTTTTCATGGGATTTTGAATTTGGCCAGGCTAACTACAAACATTGATGGTATCAAGACATTGCATTTCGACATGCCAAGACATGCATCTACACTGATAAAAAAAATGCTCTAAAAACTAAGATTTTTTGTCGCAGAACTAAGATTTTTGGTCTAAAAAATGATTTGAAAACATAAAATAAATTAAGAGAACATTTCAAATAAGACCATGTTCTTATTTTAAGAATAAATGTTCTTATTTTAAGAATAAATGTTCTTAAAATTTAAGAATAAATGTTCTTAAAATTAAGAATAAATGTTCTTAAAATTAAGAAAGAAAAAATAAAATAAAGTTATTCTTTATATTTCAAATTTTTGTTTTTTTGATTTATATATATTTTTTATTCTGTCTTAATAATTTTATAAATGTTATTTTAATTTGTTACGAGAGTGAATTGTTTAACACGAAATGGTACATATTTATATTTTCCTAACTTTTATTTTTATTTTAGATTAATAGTTTTAGTTGTAGTAGTTTGGTCTTAAAATAACTTTATTTTAAGAACAATATATCTAAGATTAATGCTTTTGATTTAGGAAGTTGGTATTTTTTTTCAGTGTAGCATTGCTTATTTACACTTGTTGTTGCTGGCGTTGTTATTGGAATTGTTGGTGTGTTGTCTAACGGCCATGCCACTTACAATACAAACACATTATTTAGCCATCTTTTTGGGCCACCGACACCGACGCCGACGCCGACGCTGATGCCCGACGCTGCTTTTAAATGTTTACCTTACGCACCCGTCGGCATTTTTCCTTATGGCACTTGGGAATGCGACTGGGGCCTTGTGTTTGTGCATCTCGATCGAGCAAGGAGAGCTCAATGCATTAGCATGTTGGGTAAACATCGTTGTTGCCTAAAACAAAGAGTTGCCTCTCCTTGTTGCTGTTTAGCGTTACGCTTTTCTGCTCATTAGCAACGAGTTGGAATACTCGACTTGTTAAGCCTTTTAATAAAGCAAATCTTGTATATACACGTATCAGCTCGCATATATGTACATATACATATACACTACTGGCTACGTTTATGCAAATATCATTGAACTCTTCCCGGAATGCGTTTTTTCTTGACTTGACTTAAGTTTCAGTTTTGTGGCTGCAATCGCTAGACAATTCGCCACAGCAGACAGACCGAGAAACTGTGGTGTGACAAATTAAATAGCGATTTGCTTGCCAAACAAATGACAACAACATATACAATTGGCAACAACAATAGAAAACAATGCGGCGCACCCAAAATCAAAACAAAGTCCCAAAAACTGAGACACAGCTCTGGAGCAAGCTGATTTTGTGGTTTGTTAAAAAGGATCTTTCAAATTGATTTTACGCCAGCTAGAACTGCGTGCCAAATGTTTGCACACAAGCATACACAACCAAAAAGGTACACAGGATGTGTATGTGTGTGTGTGTGTGTGTGTGTTGCCTCCTGTGGCACTGAGATAGCCAGAAACAGAAACAAAGACAGAAACAATCTCAAACCAGCAACCGATTGCGTTGATAATTGATTTTGTGGCTGGCGATTGAGCGTCATGCACACACACACACACACACACACATACAGTGACAACAAATTTTGGGTTTGTTGTTTTATGAAATTTCAATATTTGCACTGCGCGTTGAATCCTTTTCTTGCTCTTGTCTTGTTGTTTTTTGTATGCAAGCATTAAAAGCACGAAAAATAAACGAAAACGCGCCGACAACAACATTAAAATGTAAAAATAAAACGTATATATATATTATGTGTATATATATTTACTGATTCAGCATCCACCGCATTGGCAAACAAGACAAGTGCAGACGAAGGAGGCACAAAAAAAGGTCAGACAAAGGTCTAATCTTTAATATTTACTTCTAAAAGAATACGTATGTGTGTGTGTGTGTGTGAGCTGTATGCATATGCGCAGAGGGTCAAATCAGTGTTGTGGGTCAGTGTTTGAACTGCGCATGGACAAATAACGTTTAACAAAAACTAAGCCTTTGCCTTTGCTTTTGCCTAAACAGAAAGGAAAAGGCAAACATTGAAAAATAGTCAGACTCATGTATTTGTTGAGGTTTGAGTCGAACTCGCGGCAACAGCAGGTTCAAAGGATGCGGCCAGACAAAACGCCAACAACGACATCAGACTAAACAGGCAACAAGTTGGCAAGTTCGTTGCTTCAGTCTTTCGTTTGCTCAAAAATACACAAAGTAAAACAAAAAAAAAAAGAAGCGGAATATAAAATAAAATGAACGCCTTGCCCTTTTGGGCAGCCCATGAAATGAATGCCTAAATACCACGCCTCTCCACATCACACACGCACACACGCACACGCACACACACATAGCTGTTGTCTCTCTCTCCCTCGCTCGCTCTCCATTGCTCTCACGCTCATTTAGTCTGCCTCTAGCTGCTGCGTTGCGTTCATTGTGCGTGAGTTTGTGTTTGTGTTAAATATGGCGTTTTTTTTTTTAGACTGCCGTTTTATTAACAGTACTTGAAATGAGAAAGACAACTACAATGAGGGAATGGCGAATAATCCTCCCCAACAAATCAAAGATCTTTTATTATTGATTTCAAATTACAATTTGTAAAATACTAAGAACTGTTTTAATTAAAAAAAAAATTTTGAATTTTTTTATATTAATTACACAAGATAACAAAATTATATACAAAAAAATTATTTTTTTTTAAATATAGTAAATAACATTTTTCGTCTAACATATATTTCTTTCTTCTATGGTATATTCAATTTATAATTATTAAAAATTCTTTTTCTCTGTCTTAATTGGATACAATAACTTGTTGCTATTAAAAACATGTAAAATAAAAAATAATAAATTTATATTTTTTATTTATTTAATAGTTTGATATCATTATATTTAATTTGATATCATTATTATTTTTATATATATCAAAAAATGTAATTATACATTTTAAATTAAATCACAATTTTATTTAAGTTGCAATTTAAGCGTACTTGGAAGAGTCAACTTGTTTCCTAGTACAATTGTTACCTGTCAATAAGGTTTTATTTATTAATTTTATGCTATAAAATGGAATTTTTCTTAATAAAAAATTTAATATTTAATTAATTTCCTTCGCTTTCTTTCGCTTGCAGCGCTGCAAAGAGAAACTAAACATGTTGGCCTACTCCGTGATGAACGAATGGCCCGGAGTCCGTCTGCTGGTCACCGAGAGCTGGGACGAGGATCATCAGCATGGCCAGGAGTCGCTGCATTACGAGGGACGCGCTGTGACCATTGCCACCTCGGATCGCGATCAGGCGAAATATGGCATGTTGGCTCGCCTGGCTGTCGAGGCCGGATTCGATTGGGTGTCCTACGTTAGTCGCCGGCATATCTACTGCTCCGTCAAATCAGGTAAGCATATGGCATGTTAAATGGCAATTGGGGGGAGGAGGGGGAGGGGGGGGGGGGAGGCAGTTAGCCAGAAGTGACACTAACAAGCGTAATTTCACATGTTTCCCCAACTTACAACGGGGCCGCTAAGCTGACAGGCGTTGGCAAATTTTGCAGTCCAGTCAAATTAGCCAAGCTGCAAGTCTACACAGCTCGTTACCAGTACATGAGTGTGTCTGCCTGTGTGTGTGTGTGTGTGTGTGGTAACAGAAAACAAAAAGAGGAGAAGAAAAAAAATGGGAAGCAGCGACGGCAACATTGTCGAAACCGGCCCAGAGTCCAAGTCTGTGTTCGAGTCCGAAGTCAGAGATCTCCTCTAAAGTGAAGCCTGAACATCGAGTTGGGTCCACAAGCGACGACTAACCACATGTTGTTGTTGTGATTGTTGTTTTGACATGTTTAGGTTTGCGCCTGTCAAATTAAACGAATTGATGATACGACACCCAAAGCGTTTCTCAGGCCTGCTCCAAGATGAATTAAATGCCGAGTTAAAACCTGAGCGCGGGCCTAATTGAAAAACTGAAACGGCCAACAAGTTAGCAGCAGTTCTCTATGTTTGTGTGTGTGTATATATATCTATGTATATATGTATATGTTGTCTGTGTATGTTGCTGCCATTATGGCAGGCAACCAGTTTTCCCCGAAACATAACGAAACTGCCAGAAGAGTCGGAGAAAATGCGCTTGCAATGCAGCCAAAGTTAGCCAACCAAAAAGGCCAAAACAATTAAGTTTTCTCGCTGGTACCAAGACAAAAAAAAAACACACTGCAAGTGAGCGAGAGAGACAGACAGAGAGAGAGAGAGAGAGAGGGTTGGTGCAACATTTTTGCAATGCTTCAAGTGATTTACGTTGACATTTTCCGCAACTTGCCTACAAAAATTACAACATGACTACAGAATTTCCCACACAAACAACAGAAGAAAGAGACAGCGAGATGAGAAGTGACGGAGTGAAGGAGTAGGAGAATATCTGATCTGAGGCGGGATAGCCACACACGAGGTCGGCATCACAATATTTTGACTTTTGTGCGGCCCACAAAACAAGATCAAAGGGCCCAAGTGGCGAGTAGCGAGTGTCCTTGCTGTCCGACTCATTGATTCTAATTGCACATGAAAGAAGCCGACGCCAAAGAAAAAAGGACACAACACCAAAGAAAAATGAAACTGGAAAAAAAGGTCCTGTAACTATCAAAAGGTCAGAGAGACAATAAGCCGACTAACACGACAAATGCCTAACAAGTGGCAAGCGCGGCAGTTGTGTGTGTGTGTGTGTGTGTGTGTGTATGTGTGTGGTCCAGTGTCAAATGGCAGCGACAACAACAACAACAAGAACAACAGCATGTGTTGCGTCTAGTTGCGCAGCTATTAATAAATAACCAGGCGATTGATTGGCTTGATAGGCCGACGATCATAAACCACACGCTTATGACAGTTTTGGCACAGCGGCCAGTTCGTTGCCTAAGTCTTTTGTTTTGCGGCCTAAGCAGCAGCAGCAGCAGCAGCAGCAGCAGCAGCAACAACAACAGGCAGCGGCAGCGGCAGCAACGAAGAGTAATGGCTGTAAACCTTTTTGTCGACACTAATTTTTTTTCACTCTTTTTTTGTTGCTGTTGACGTTGTTGTTGTTGTTGCTTTTGTTGTGGTGTCGCGCGCGCGCGCATTAAAGCCCCAAAGCGTGTTGTTGTTGCTGTTGTTGTTGTTGTTGCTGTTGTGCCGTGTGCATGTTCATGTTAATGCTGTTCCAAGCGATCAGTCACCACAGCCTAGTCATAGCATGTCTATCCCTCTCTCTCTCTCTCTCTATCTCTCTCTCTCTCGCTGTGTGTGTGTGTGTGCGGCTGTCCTCTGTTTTGTAATAATTTATCAGTTTAGTCTTCCACAACAAAGATAAAATAACGATAATTTTAACCACTTTAATGGTTTATTAATTTATGACCCTTCAAGTTCTTCACTTTCCACTCACCGCCAACAACGTTGCGCTCTTGCTCTCCCTCTCTTTCTCGCTCTCGCTCTCCCTCTCTAGCTCTGTCTGTCTTATGCGTACACACATTAATTTTGTTTTTTTTTTTCATGCCTCGTCTTTTCATTATTTTCTTCTTTTTTTCTCTCCCATTTTGTGTTGTTGGTTTCACACCAAAATGTTGTTGCTGCTTTTCTGTTGTACGTATTTTGTTTCTGCTTCTTTTCTCTGCTCTTCTTAGCCTTGTTACGAGGCAACGTTACTTCCTTTTTTTGGTCTGTTTTTGTCTATGGTTACCGGTAACCGTTTTGTGGCGGCTGCTCCCGTCTGAGCATCGATTATGACCCGCTTTATAGACCGCGCGTCTTGTCTTCCATTTAATCCGATTTTTATTGTTTCTACACTCATGTCGAACTCATGCTCTCTCTCACACTCTCTCTCTCTCTCTGTCTTCCTCTTGCATTGTATCAATGGAAATGTTAGGTGCATTTTCATTGGAATTTTTTTTGGTTGCGGCAACCGCAGACACAGCACAACAATGCCACTTTTATGGCCACTCATTATAATAAAGCGCACGGTTAGTGGTCGCCTTCCTTTTCTTTTTTTTTATTTGGTCTGGAATTTTTAATTTGAATTTTACAAGCAACCTGAAAGATCGGGCGGCGCTTCGGGTGTGAAATATGTGTATAAGTATCTATGTATGCATGCGTAAAAGAAAGTTCTGACCAAGTTAGAATCTCAAAAAAAAATGGCTGCATTGCTTTACACTGAAAAAAAGACCAGCTTCTAAAATCAAGAATATACATCTTAAATAATTGGTTCTTAAAATAAGGTTATATTAAAACCAAATTACTAAAACTAAGATTTTAAATTATTAACAAATTAGCATAGCATTTATAAAAATTACCACGACAAAATAAAATATAAACAAATATAAAAATAAAAATAAAAAAAAGAAATAATTTTTTTTTTTTTTTTTTTTTTAATCTTAAGATCATTTATTCATAAAAAAAGAACTTGGTCTTTTTTTAAATGTTCTTGAAACCAAGATGTACTCTCTTAAATTAAGAATTCTATGCTCTCGACGCATTTAAGACCAAAAATCTTAGTTCTGAGAGCAAAATCTTGATTTTAGAATACTTTTTTTTATCAGTGTAGTCCTTGGGTGGCCCTTCTCCTGTTCCCCGCTTCTCTAGCTGCTGCCTGGTAACCCAATAACTATTAATGATGATTAATGTTGTTGTTGCTGTTGTTGTTGTTGTGGGTTGCAACATGTTTTGTAATTGCATTTTGTTGTTGCACAGGTTGCATAGGCCACATATATGTATGTATGTTAGTAGCTACCTGTCGAGCAAAGAAAGGATCATCGTGTGTACATCCTTTGGCACTTTTTGACTGAAACCGGCAGCTAAGCTGCTTTGGCTCGAGCTCGAGATCCCAGTTGATCCCAGGGTCTAATCTTGCAGCAAAAACAAGATCACAATTTTGTTAAGACTCGCCAGCAAAAACAAAAACAACAGCCTCGGATTTGGCCTTGTTATTGATATGCCTCGACTATCAGTTGGCAGATCGCATTTTCGTGCAGTTTTTGGCGGCGGTTTTTGTTTGAGAGCCTGAAAGCCGCAAAAAGGCAGTTGCCATTGTTTTGGGCCAGTCTTGAGGAGCGTGTGGTTTACGGTATGGGTTCGACTAACTGTGAAAACCTTTTTGACTTGTACGGGGCTTGGCAATTGGACGTTTGCCTGGGCCGGCATTATTAACGCCAAATTAGATTAGACGCACTAATGCCATTACCTGAACCGCATTTCCTCCTCTTTTTTTTTCACTGGTAATTGGTAAATACATATGCACATTGTATATAGGCAATTCTTGTTAATTCTGCAACATGTCAAAAACATCTAAACATCAATGCATCGACTTTTGCATAAGCAATTCTTTACGCTTTTAATGTATTGTTTCATACGGTTTCGATTTGAGTTGATAACGAAAATTCGTTAAATTTTAAATTATGCTTTGAGTCGAATAAAAATAATTACACAAAATTGCATAATTTTAGATTTAGAGACTTTAAGAAAAGTCTCGATTTATGATGACACCAACTAATGTCAACTCTTTCTCTCTTTGTGCCATTGCAGATTCCTCGCCTTCGATTTCCCATGTACACGGTTGTTTTACGCCGGAGAGCACGGCGCTGCTGGAGAACGGCGTAAAGAAGCCGCTGGGTGAAATAGCCATCGGAGATCGTGTGCTGAGCATGAATGAAAATGGACAGGCTGTCTACAGTGAGGTGATACTCTTCATGGATCGCAATCTGGAGCAGATGGAGACCTTTGTGCAGCTGCACACGGACGGAGGAGCCGTGTTAACGGTGACGCCAGCACATTTGATCACAGTGTGGCAGCCGGAGCAGCAGAAGCTCGACTATGTCTTTGCGGATCGCGTGGAGGAGCTGAACCAAGTGCTGGTAATGCATGAGGGTGAGCTGCGTCCCCAGCGTGTGCTCCGGGTGAGCAGTGTGCGCAGTCGCGGCGTTGTGGCGCCCTTGACACGGGAGGGCACCATTGTGGTGAACTCTGTGGCCGCCTCCTGCTACGCCGTGATTAGCAGCCAATCTCTGGCGCACTGGGGCCTAGCGCCTATGCGACTCTGGTATACCCTGCAATGCTGGATGCCCGGCAAGAATCAGTTGCGCTCCTCCTCCTCCGCACAGGACAAAACAACGCCAAAGGATAACATGGTGCAGCCACAGAACGGTATACATTGGTATGCCAAAGCCCTATACAAGGTGAAGGATTATGTGCTGCCTCAGAGCTGGCGTCACGAATAGCAAGGAGTTTTGACAGACAGACACCCTATACAATATGTATTTTAGTTCCATGTGCCGACGTAGACGTCAATTTCTTTTGGCCTCCGCTAATTGTAATATATATTTTGTAGTTATGTATATTTAAATAATAATATTAATATATACCTAATAATTATTGTATTTCAATGTTAATTATGATTAATGCTGATCAATACTATTTATTTACTATACAAACGAACGAACGAAAGAAATGTTCTTTGAAATCTATTGTAACGAAAACATTTAGCTATAAGTAGGCAATCCCAATCCTAAAAGCCACAAAAACCAATTTTTGAAGTATAAAACCATCACGACTGTTGTATATTTAAAAAATTTTAATGCATATTTATTGAAATGCGTAAGTGATTTCAAATTATTGTATATAAATACAAAAATATTTTTTTATTTATATTTATGTATTTATATGTATTTCTTTGTGTATATAGGAAGCATTATAGTGACTGAATATCTTATTTTAATTGTGTATATAATACTTGATAGTTAACTGCGTATTTATACTTAATATTTAATGAATTATAACAAAATTGTTTCAAAATTACAACTGTGTTTTTATTCGTCTGTTCGGCAATACCCTCTATAAGCAATTCTATGTTGTCATTTTTTCTATGTTTACATTTTGATCTTACAACTTTTTAGCGGCAGTTTCCAAAATGGCAGAAAAAGTACCGTTTTATGGGACGGCGTCTCGAGGGTTGCCCATCCCGAAAAAGTTTGCGATCTGGCTTGATTTTTTTGGCGCCGGCGAAAAAAAAAAATCTGGCTTGATTTTGTACTTGGGTACATTTTATTTTTGTACCTTTTTTCGGATTTTTTTTTTAATTTTCTAGAATTTTTTAAATTTTTGCATAATTTTTTTTAGATTTTTCTTGATTTTATTGTACAATTTTTTTTTTTCTCAGAATTAAATTTCCTATCTTCTCTTCCCGGGAACTTACGAACTTCAAATCTTCATTAAAATGTTAATTTTAATTTTGTCTAATTTCTAAATTTTAATTTTCATCAAATTTATTAATTTCAAGTGCAAAAAATACTAAATACAAAATTTAATTAACCCGCCGTTTTCAAATTTTGATTATATTTTTAAACGATAGATGGCGTCGTTTTAAGTTGAGTGCAGCCAACTTCATCTGGTAATAAATAAATACTGAATTAATTAGATCGCAACCAATAACGCGCGTGTGGCCACACTGGAAAATTTAAATTTAAGTTAAAGCAAATCTCAAACTGCAATAACTTTGCAATATGCAAATAATTTTAATAAAATTAAATATTCTAAATTAGATAACAATAAAGAAAACATTTTAACAAAGTTTAATTTTGTTAGTTTGATTAAAATGGTACATGCTGCCAGATTAGAAAATTTAGCAGACTGGCAACCAGATCGGAAAATTTACGTCGGCGCCAAAAAATCAAACCAGATCGGAAACTTTAAGCGGATGGGCAGCCCTCGAGAAGCCGACGCCGACGCCAACGCCAGTCTGTCTGCGTCCTTTTTGTTTGCAAGTTCTGTACAAATTTTTTTTTTAGTTTAAGTGTTAATTCTTTGTGTTGCTGTGTGAGAATGTTGAGTGTTTGTCGTTTATGTCTGGCGAAAGAAGCCAATTTCGCAATTTTTAATAGCCAAGTAGCCGTACGAATTATGACCTGCACGGGTTTAGAAGTCGAACCCAACGACGGACTCCCGCAGCTAATTTGCGATGCATGTCGCCTGCGTCTGGAGGAGTTTCATTATTTTCGCAAACGTTGTCATGGCGCCGATCGGAGACTGCGATGTGCCAAGCGGATTGAGAATAATCCAGACTGCCAGACGAATTGTTTGTTGGAGGGCGACGAGGAGGATGCAATCAATCTGCAGGATGTGGCACAGTGTGCCACCACAGCGTGCTCCGAAAGCAATGCACATTGGCGTCAGGAGGCGGCTAAATTGATTCGCACTGAAATCGATGCCTACAAACAGAAGCTGCTTGATATGTGCAAGCGACAAGTACGGGAGGATATTGAGCAACAGGTGCGTGGTGAAGTAGAAGAGCTGGTCCTGGAGCAAGCCAGAAAGGAATGCCGTCTAAACGTGCTGGATGGCCTCTTCTATGAAATTGAAAGCTTCTTTGTTCGCAAACGCAACGCTGTTGTCTGTGAGCAAGCATACGGATCCGAGGGATTCATATCGGACTCGGAGGCAGCTGAGCTGGAGAGCGTGTCCACTAGAACAGATCAGCAAGCCGATCAAAGTGAGACTGCTCGCATCATGAATGTAGACTTGGACGATGGTGAACTGACTGTAGTCGAGTTGCCTGGTAAGAATATATATTTATTCGATTTGAGTTCCAATTCAAGAATTAACTATTTCAGATGATGAACCGGAGACCAGCAAAATTAACGTGAGGGAACCACTTGCTCCTCCGCCAGCGCCTTTAATACCTGTGGCAATGGTGGAAATAAACATGCAAAACGTACAGCCAAGTCTCTTGAAAGAGGAGCTAAAGGGTGCTAATTTCCTACCTAAAGCGCCTGTGACTCCAAGCAAACTTGTATCACAAAAATTAAAGTCCAAGTTCTCATTAAATCAAGAGCGCCTTAGGAAGCCAAGGACGACACCTTCCAAAACATGTCGGAAACACAGCTTGAGGACAAAGCAACGCTACTCTTATAATACTACCAGCGAAGATGAAGACTGCTTTCGTTGCCGTTTAAGAAATCTCCCAAATCTAAATCAATCAGCATCCTAAACAAATTATGCTTCCATTGCAATTTTTTTTAATAATATTTAATGTAATAGCGCGAAATGCAAATAAATTTTTATATTTAAATAATTTCGTTCTTTGCAACACTGTTTGAATGTTTTCTTTTCCCCAGGGATGCAGTATTTCGCGAAAGCAAGTTCATTCAGTAAAGCGACTATTGAACGAAATTCAACAAAATTCGTAAGAGAATTTAAAAAATTTTGCCCCAAAATTTAGAAAAATTAAAAACTTTATTCTTGAAGAATAGCAAGAAATGAGATTTGATCTAGATCCGTTTTCCATCGTTTGGCATCGTTCAAATGAGCGACAATTTTTTTCTGCCAGGTGGCAACGTCTTTCAAAAAACATAAAAAAATTATTTTTAGCGTCTGTTTTGATTCGCAATTTTTGAAGCAATTAAGAAAGACAGAATGTCGGCCACAGATGAAATGTATCCGGATTTAGAAGCGTGGTGCCGTCTTTGCTTAAAGGAACACAAGGATGCGTACACAATTTTCGCCGAGGACGATTCACAGCTCTCGGTGCCAATGCGCTTGATGGCGTGCGTCTCGCTGGAGGCGAAGCCAACGGATGGCTTGCCGAAGAAGATTTGCGACGAGTGTCGTTACCAGTTGGAGAAATCATTTCTATTCCGCCAACGCAGTCAAGTGGCGGATAAGAAGCTGCGTAAGCACAATCGCCTTGTCAGCATGGGCAAGAAGAGTCGCGTCTTTGCCAAGTCGTCAGACAATGACTCGGATGAGGATGAGCTGGAGTTCGAAGAGTCAATAGAGTTCATAAATCAAATGGAAAAGATGCGTGAAAAGAGCTCGCAAAAATGGCGGGAAAAGTATAAGCAGGAACAAGAGAAGGAGATGCTAACACGTTTGGATTTAATGCGGGACGAATTACGTGGCGATATCCGCAAGGAACTCATGGAGGAGGTGCGAAACGATGTACGCCAGCAGCTGCATGACGAGGTGCAGGAGGAGAGTCGCAAGGAACAGCTTGCCAAGCTATTGGGTGAACTTGAGGTCTTCTTGGACGAGAAGAAAGCCGGTCTCTGGGAATCTCTGGATGGGGAACAAGCAGAAGCAAAGCCAACAAACAACTCACCTACGGCCTCAATTCCATCAGAAACGCCAACACTACAACAATCAACAAAACCAGCAAATGAACAGCGCTTAACTCGAAAACGTGGTCGCATCTCATCGCCTGGAATCCAGACAAAGCGTAGAGCTAACACAACGGACACTGAAGATAACGAATATGTGCTGGACAGCAGGACTAAGGTAGAGCCACTTGCCACAGACGTTATGGAGGAGGACACATCACCGACAGATACTGCGGACAGTTTCAATAACTTGAAAATAGACGAGACCAGCGATTTGGTGACCACTCAGAATGGTGAAATCTATATCATTAATGCGGGCTCAAAGATCAACTCAACTCCTACTTCGTCAATAGAATATCAACAGGATAAGAATATAACATCCTATAACAGTGAGCATATTTGGCCAGATCATCCAATTAATTTGAAATAACTCTTGATTCCTGTTTGCAGTTCGAGACAATGGAGAGATTCAGTTTACGGACAACAAATCCGAGGATATGAGCGATGTGGTGGTCTTTAATCTTGATCCAGAGGCCAGCGATGATCAGCAGCTCTACGAATTCAACGATGTCATCATACTGGCAAGTAAACAAGTGGCATTTATTGATATTCGATATAATCAACTGTATCTCCTTCGCTTTGCAGTCCAATGAAAAAGAAAGCAGCGAAAATGTGCCCACAACGAGGAGTCAGAAGAAAGATTTCATTGTGAAGCAATCTCCACGTAACTCACAGCCCACCGTTGGACGTGCCACCGATACGGTAAAGTCATTTAAGTGCCAGATGTGTCCCATCGCATTTGGCACACCCAAATCTCTATCGCGTCACCTCAGCACACACATCAAGACAATGAAGAATGGCACCGGCGGAGCACTCAAGTGTCCTGTTTGCCAACTGCAATTGTCCTGTGCCAGTTCGCTCAAGCGTCACATGATCATCCACACGGGTCTCAAGCCATACAAATGCGACGAGTGTCAGCTGTCGTTTTCCCAACGTGAGGTTCTCAAGCGTCACATGGATACACATACGGGAGCGAAGCGTCATCAATGTCCTCACTGCAGCGCCTGTTTTGCCCAGAAGACAAATCTGCAGCAGCACATTAACCGTATGCACACGGAGGGAGAACATCAGCATAAGTGTCATCTATGCCATCGTACTTTTAATCATGTCTCGGGTTTAAGCCGTCATCTAGTTACACATGCTGGAGTCACCTTTTCGTGCAAGGAATGCGGACGCCAGTTCAACGATCGCAGCGCAGTGCAGCGACACGTCCAGAACGTACACAAGATCAAGGACGAGGATACGGAGGGCAATGAAAATGAAGGGGATTTTGAGTAATTAACCGTATTGAGTCATTCTTAAGATACGACAATGACCATCAATTTTCTCCGGATCAAGTTTTTAAACACAGTATATACTTAGCTTATATAGTACGTTAGAGGACTTTCAAATTTACGACCCTTCAAAGAGCAAAATTTAATTTTTTACCTTTTTTAACCATCGCTTCAAGATTGGATAAATATAACTTTAGTTATGGCTGTATTACCGCGAGCGAAGTAATTTTCTTATTTATACTATATAGATACAATTATATATTTTAATTAAGGAACGGTTATCTTATAGTCGGGGAATCGACTGTAGCAAAGTTTTGTTTACAATTTAAATATTTGACAACTTTATTCGAAATGGGTTTTAAAGTGCTCACAACTTTTGGCACTAAACATGAACATTTGTGGAAGAAACATGCACACAGAAACTTCAACTTATCGTTAACAAATTTAAATTGGAAACATTTGAAACAGTTAATTGTTTTAATATAAGATAGCTAGCTATAGTTATAGTTATAATAAGTAATATATATATATACGTACAGTTTATAATATCGTTTAATTATAATACACATAACACGAATGTACAATAAATGTTAGGCAATTACATGTACATACGAGTATAAATATTTAAACATTTTTTAAACAATAAACATTGATATAAATACGGATTAAGAGCCACACTTGCACTAAACTGTATACCTAAGCTAATTAATTAAACGTCAACAAAACATTAAATCAATACAAAAATCAAATGCAAATGCAATTGTTGTAATATCAAAAGCGCCTTTTTTTTCAAATGAGATTGCCTATAGAAACAGCTTGGAGTTGACCAACTGGCGACTGAGGTTCTCGCTTTCTATTTAAATGCCAGCATAGAAATGTATTGTTTAACAATTGATAGCATTGCATGCGCTTCACAAATGCATAACTAAACATTGGAATATCTTTTGTAACGAGGACACCGCTGTCAGCTTTGCGGCGAGGCCTCATGTCACTGCTAGTCGGAGTTGGTCAATGAACTACGCTGTGATTCCAGGGTATTTGAATCGTTGCGCTGACGAAGCATGCGAGGCTGACTGGCAGCAAAGTTTGAGAAGTCCTTCATCACATCCTTGTAGGTCTCATCCTCGCCATTGTACTCATCATTCATACCGATCTCGTCATTAAGGCGCGTCAAGCGTAATCTGAAAATATTAGATTAGATATTACTTGTTGAACGTGTTTAAAATAACTTTTAATCTTACAGCGTTACAATATCCGCATTCTTCTGTTCCACTGCAATATCCAGCGCCTTTTTGCCATCACTGGAGGCCAAATCGTAGGCGGCCTTGTGTTTTAGTAGCAGATACACCTGGGCAATGTGTCCCTTAGCCGTGGATATGTGCAGTGCGCTATATCCAAGCTCGTCAACAGCATCAATGGCAGCGCCATTTAACAGCAGATACTCACATGCCATCACAGAGCCGGAGAGTACGGCTTGATGCAAAAAGGAACGCTGACGATCTTGTACATTCTTCCAATGCTTTTCGGCACCCAGAGCGAAGGCCATGCACATTACGGGAAGATTGTGCACAACGGCTGCTTTGTACAGCAACAGATTTGCATCCAGCTGGGTAAAGCGCACTTCCTCCGGCAGTTCCGCATCCGATTCGCCATCTGTACTCTCCTGATCACTGCCCAAAATACCGGGTGTTTCATAGCTATCCAACGCCAGATCATCGCCAATGACAAGTAAATCATCACGCGATATGCTCAACGACATCGAGGGAATGTTTATGGACTCATCATCATCGTCGTCCAATTCATCACCAGTCTTGGCCGTATTATAAATACTTGGATCATCGCTCAGTGTCTTGGGCAGTGATCGTTGTTGACGTCGCCTTCGCAGCTTCTTTACTGTCCACTTGCGTGTGCCTCCAAGGGAGAGTGTTGCACGTTTCCCGAGGACTCCAACGCCGGCACTGCTGCTGCCCTCTACGCCATCTTCCGCTAAGCCGCCGCCGCTATCTATGCTAAGCACCTCGGCGGTTTCACTAGCCAATAACTCCTGTGGTTTGGGCATGCCACACACAAATCGTCTCTCCACATACTTGGCCTTGATCCAGGCCTCGCGCACTCCAATTTCACACTGCTCCGTGGGCTTTCTCAGCTCACAATCCTCTGCGATGCGTGCCTCGTAGATACGATTGACGACCTCGTTGCCCAGCTCCATCATCACCTTGACATTCTCCGTCTCCCAGGCATCTAATGTGAGAGAGCGCACCTTGCTGTAGTGCACGCCCAGACTGCGATGAACTCCGGAGCATTCAATGCACAGCGTGATGCCCAAATTGATGGAAGCCCAACGAGGATCTGATCCGCGACAGTCGCAGCAATTTGCATTTCCCGGTATTTTGAGAAACTCCTCCCAATGACTAAGTGGAAAGAATGAGTCATTATGCGGTTCTTATCGATATACATTGAGTTGCACTTACATTCGTCGCTTGACGGGAAGCGCGTTCGGTGCATTTGTCGACTGCGGTTGTGAATGATGCGTGGAATCATGTTGTATGGCTGCTCCAATGCTGTGCTGCAGCGCAGAGATCCATAGGGAGAGCATATCCGCCGAATCAGCTTGGAGAATGTGGGATCTGTATTGGGAATAGTCCATTAAATAACATAGTCTTATTAGAAATGGCGAATTGCTACTCACTTGGTTGGTGAGATGACCTCAAAGCAGAAACGACGATCTCCTTCGTTAACCGGACGAACTGTGCAGATGCGCAGATCCTCCTCCATGACCGAAAATGAGTCCTCGTTGCTCCGTTTTCTGCAATTCGAATCCAAATCACTTCAGCGTACAGGATCAACACAATCATCACAATCATAACCACACAACAACAATACAATACAGAAATCAGAATACGTGTACAAAATGTCAAACAAATGATGTCGATAAGACCGGCAAACAAAACGGAATGAGAGAAATCAAAAGAAATGAGCATAATCATAGCTAAAGATTAAATGAAACGCACCTGTAGACCAATTGATTATCGCTTAAGTAGAACCAACGTCTACACCAGGTCTTGAACCCCTTTGACTTCTTCTTGAACAGATACCCCTCGACATTGTGCGAGGCGCTGTTCGTATTCGAATCGCAATAACGATTCACGCTCATGTGCCGATTCTGCATGACCTTCTCCAGCTGTTGATAATCACCCCGTAGTGCATTCAAATCCTCGCTGATGTTCTTAAAGAACTCGTCAAAGTCGTTGCACAAATCAAAACCTTGATGGTAATAGGTCACGCACGCCTGATAATAATCCAGAAGCTGTTGAAAGGGAAAGAAAAGCACACTTAGTTCACTCACAAGTCAATTATAGTAAATACAATAAAAAAGCACGTGCAAATGCTTAAACAATTGTTTACAATTAATATTTATGTTCTGTGCCACATCACGAACCTGCCACAAGCGCACGAAGGCAACGACTAAAATTGCTGACCGGCTGCCAAACTGACTCAACGTCAATCAATGGGCAAGCGATATGAAAAAAGTACATTAAATACTTATGCATACACACACTTATGTACATATATATCAAGAGTATATCGCACAAATGACGTCATAAGCATAACAATTATTGTTGATTTTATTTATTTACGTTTAAGACAATGACATTTCATTCACACGCACACGCGCACTCATATTTATATTCATTCTCATATCGCCGTAAGATAAGAAATCTAAATAAAATCCAAGCTCTACTTATTACCTCAAATATGATTGTTCAGAGATAAGAATATCAATATGAAATATAAATATAACAATAATTCTAATGTATTCTTTATTTATTTATCATACTTCATTGAATCTCCACTTTATTTTTTATTTTATTTATTGATCTTTTGATCCCTTAACTAATATTGCCTGCCGGAAATGTTTACCTAAGACTCTTGGTGTTTGCTCATAAATCAACAATTAGTTAATAGCTGCTATCTGATAAGAAATCGAAGGGGAATCCAAGCTCTACTTATTGCCTCAAATATGATAATCAACGATAAGAATATCGATCGGAAAAATAAATATAAGAATAATTGTGGGAATTACTTTATTCAAATATTTATGTATTGATCTTTTGATTTTTTAAAAGGAACTGGCTTTCGGAAACCTAAAAGTCATCGAGTTTGCTCATAAATGATATATTACTTGGTAAGCCTATTGTTTCCTATAAAAATTACTTGTTATCAATGATTATTCATTAATTATTCAATGGAAATTCTGCGTAATTGAATGAAGTGTACAAAAATAAAGATTTCTCTATTGCATTAGATATATAATTGCTATTTGGACTGTTGTATGCAATGATACTCACTGTAGATAGTATGGAGGGCACCTTGCGAGCTTGCACTAGGGTTATATAGTTGACATAGTCCAGAGCGGTATGTTGAAAGCACGACTTGGAGGCGGAAAGAATATTGGCAGCCTCCTGTACCTCTTGTGGTCGATTTTTGCTAGCCTATTGGATATATGCAGATGTATATTAATAGTATGGACATATTTATAATAAACATACCTGAGCGTTCTTTATAAGCGCATTGTCATAGCCCTCAGATACCTTTAGAAAGTGTCCTTTATAGTCCTTGACCTGGTTGATGTCGTCTTTGACGAAAACATTGAGATTCATTAACACCGTACGATTGGCCTGATCCAATAGTGTCGTATGAAATTTGTTCATTTCCTGTCACATAAAATTCAGATGAATTAAAATGTTTGCCTCTATGTCTGTCTATCCGTCTACTCACCTGAAAGCAATGAATCAGTTTACCCAGCGCATTGTGAGCATTTTTATTATCAAGAAAATGCTGCTGCAGATCCCACAAGGACATGGCAAAGGCGCTAAAAGATGTCAACAATAGTAAACAACAAAATAAATATGCATAATTTAACATATATGTTTGCATAATAATTATAATAATGCGCAGTTCACCTCTGATTCTTGACATATTCCTTGCCCGAGTCGACGGCAACGTTGCAGAGCTTTATAATCTTTTCGAGACGATGCTCCAAGTGCTCAATGTCCGACTCCTCCTTGGATACGAATTGTCTGTGGCAAAAAATAAGTAAATTGACAACGTTAGCAGAATGTTTGATAGCTGTAAACAATAAATAAATAAATAAGCCAACCGACGACGCGATGCGACGTTCGCTGTCATTGGCGATTAACAGAGTGTGTGTTTAATCAATGCAGAAGTGAGCGTGGGAGGAGTAGAAAGAGAACGATTTCAAGTGAGAGAGGAAGAGAGGGAGTAAATGGAAACTTTGCCTGCGTCGCAGTTTGTGTGTTTTTGTTTATGTTGACTCTTATAATTTATGCCACTTTATTAAAGTGCTGTTTGTGCTTCTAATTAAAGGCGAGCTTTGAAGTCACAACTGTTATTTTATTTTTCTTTTTTTTCCACTCTTCTCATTTTGTGGATAACCTGTTGCTACTCTTTGGCACATGTGAAAGCTATCAAATGAACTCAGCAATTAAAATATTTTAGCAGCGAAAGCTTTGTCTTTGGGCGAGATTCACCAAAGAGCACACAGTTTTGGGTGAAATCTTATCAATGAGTTGTGGAAGCGCCAGAAAATCGATTGCCACAGAAATGAGCAAAAACAAACATATTAGTATCTACACACACACATGCACACTTATACTCACATATGCATCTACAGACAGTCAAATAATTATTTTGATAACATTATTCATTTTATTTTATATTTCAATATTTTTAATTAAGCAAGTTTAAAAAGATTAGAGAGTTGAGATTAATATAATTTGAATTAAAGCACCAAAAAAAATGTGCAATTTTTTGCTTTGTCAAAACAATTGTTTGACTAACTGTATTTGCCACATCTTGTGCAAGGAATGATAAATTCCAAAACACTGACGACGCTCAAATCAAGTGCAAAGTTTGTTCGATTGCTGATGATTAAGCGGCAACTAAATTTGAATTCGGTGACGGAGTCCGGAAGGGGGAGCTGTTAACACAACTACATATATATATGTATATGTATATATCTACATACATATCAACATATGTAGCGAAAACAGTCACGCTATAAAAGCTGAGCCTCTCTATCTTGGATCCCAAATGCAAATGCCAAATGCGGAAATAGAATGCGCAGCGTGACGAATGGGAAAGGAAAGGGAAGCAGAGAGCAGGGATGGAATTCAAGCTGAACTTAATACGCACCTGAATCTAGGCGAATCCTTTAGGCATTCCTCAAAATCAATTGTGGCGCGCATTGTGACACAAACACAGAAAACACAGATACACAGACACAAACAGACACAGACTTTATCTGGCTATATACTTGGCCGTAACAGTATTTGCACTGTTGGCTATTTACACAAATCGAATAGCAAGTACAATTTTGGCTGATTTCAGCTGTTGCTTCTGCTCCAAAAATTGATTGACAAATTAAGAGAGCGGGGTAGAGAGCGAGACCCTAATTATGGGCGTCTGCTAGGCAATGATGACGAAAGCACATTTTCATCTAACAGCAGCCACACATGTAAGCTAAATAACTAATTAATTAACTACTGACGAATTACAAGATAATTAACAAAAACTGACACAAAGCGACGCGCACAACACAACACAACAAAACGTCGTCGTCTCACTTTCTACCATTGCAGTGTTGCAAAACAGTTTCGTAGCACTTGAACATTTTGCAGTACTGTCTTGGATTCTCTGAGCCAACTTTTTAGAGAAATAAATAGCTGTTTCTAATTGGGAAACTTCCGAAAAATAGCTGAAACTACGATTAAAATTAGCTAAAATACTAGTAACCTCTTTTACCACCGGCCGGGGAAGATTATTTCTAAGAAACTAAAACAAATTTAAATTGCGCGCGTTAAGTGAGGAGCAAGTTGCTGATGAAATTTTGTACCTAAAATATACCAGAGCATCTGGTAATTGTAAATACTGAATCGGTTATTAATCGCGAGTGGCCACACTGGAAAATTTAAATTTAGGTTTATGCAAAATTCAAAATGCAATAACCTTGCAATAAATTAATAATTTTTATGAAAATTCAAATTCGAAATTAGATAAAATTAAGGAAAACATTTTAATGAAGGTCTGTAGCTCGTCCCCCTAAGGCGAGAGAAGTTACAAAATTAATTCAAAAAAAAAATATATAAGAATTGAACAAATTCTAACAAAAAGTATGGAAAAATTTGACTAATTCTTTTTTCAATATTAAGAAAAATTCAAAAAAGTTGAAATTTCTTTTAATTTGATTAAAATTGTACAAGCTGCCAGATCGGTAAATTTCGCAGATCTAGCTATAAAAGAGCTAAGTTGGCAACAGTGCTTTGATTCTCCTGCTTCTTTCGCCTGGTGCTATTTTTTTTGTGTAATATAATTTTCAATAAAAACACAGTTATTATCAATGCACAAGCATTCTAATTGCAAATTAAATGTTCTACGGGATAGTTTCTTTTATCATATTATGAAAGTCAAGCGTTGAAACGACAAAAGTCGTCGTCGTCGTCGCCGCAGTCGTCGTCTTGTGTTTTTTTCATTTGTTTACCCTTTGTCTTGTGTTCTTGTTCTTCGTACATATTTGCGTTTCGTATTCAACCTGCATAAAAATCTCTGTGACGTCATTAACGTCATACACGCCCCTTCAGGAAACGTTGACCTGACCAACCGACTGACTGACCAATTGGCACAACTTAGCGGAATGTGGAAGTGCCACAAGTGCGGCAAACCCGTTTACTTTGGTAATTTAAACACCCACACACACATGTTAACACATTCACACAGATATGCACTCTAATTTGCATACATACACGCACACATTTGGATTACGTTTTGTTTAAATAACTAAATTCAAATTACATATTTTGTTTATTTCTTGTTTATTTAACACAGCGGAACGTAAACAATCTCTGGGCTACGACTGGCATCCGGAATGTTTACGTTGCGAGGAGTGCGGCAAGCGGCTTAATCCCGGCCAGCATGCAGAGGTACATATTTAAATGATTTCAATATGCATTCAAGATGCAATTAATCACGTTCCATTTGAATAGCATAAAGGAGTGCCTTATTGTCATGTGCCCTGCTATGGAGCGCTGTTTGGACCACAGCTTTTTGGTCATGGCACGCGTGTTGAGTCACACAAAAGCTTCGGAGTTAAAGGCACTCAGAAACCAGTCGCCGCTCAAGTCAATGGTCCTGCCTTGCCCCGCGATCACTTGGAGTCCAAGCTAAAGGTGCAATCTGAACTTGATGGTTGTCTGAACTTGCTTATTAAAACAAGCTCTTTTATTGCAGGTCTATAATCAGTTCTTCGACAATAAAAGCTTGGAAATACGCAGCCGGGAGGTGAATAACCGTTTGGTATTGGAGGGTCCTTTGCGTGTTTTCTGGGGAGTTCAGGGTGTCATACATCTGAAGGAGGACGATGATCAGCGCACGTTTATCGTGCGTAAGCGGAACTCTTGTCGTACCTCCAAAGCGGCAGATGTAAGTTCAAATCAATTAATTTGCTGAGAATAATTAATGTCTTCTTTGAATATCAGGAAAGCTGTTCGGACAAGGAGAACGAAGTCAGCGATTCGGTGGCACCGCCCACGACCACAGCCAGCGAAGTGGATCCACTGTCCACGGACATATCGTTGTCGGAGAGCATGACCTTTGATTCGTGCAGCCTCAATGAAATTTCCGAGCTGCCGACAACGCCTGAAGATGCCTCCGCGAATACAGCAACTGGCAGTGGACAGTTGTTAAATGGTCAGTCGAACTCAAACAATGGAGAGGAGGATACAACAACTACGGATTCATCAAGCACACTTATTGGCAGCGGATCGGAGCCAAACACGGCCAGCACCAGTTGTGTGTCCAGCACGCTGCCTTCCAAACTGGACAATTTGGAGAAACTGGACTGGGATGACATTGACGACTTGCTGCAAGTGGAGCGACGTCATAATGAAAAAGACAAGATATACGAAACGATGCCTGTCAAGTTGCCTTCTTCATCGTCGCAGTCGTCTACTGAAAGCTCGCCCAGCAAATCCTGCACTAACAGCAGCTCCTCAACAACCACACAGAACAATCAAATTAATACCGCCTCATCGCCTACGACAACCACGACCAGTAGCTCTGATAACTTTATGACCGCCACGGGCTCCTTGACTGCCAATACCAATACACAAAATACAAGCACAGTTACCACTACAAACACCACACTGGATGATGATTACAAGACATCTAACGATGCGACGCTGAAGCCCATGGATTTTGAAGATTTCAAGCGTAGTGTGCATCAGGATTATGTAAATGGTACAAATTCGTTTCAGGAGCCAAATGACGATACATTGAAACGTAACCAGCCCATTGATCCCTCACGCATACACGATTCCCTTAAGCTGTATGGAGAGAACTCGGCCATGAGCAAGAGCTTTAATTGCGAGCATGCATTGCGCTCCATAGATCCCACACTGATTAATGATACGATGCATCTGCGTAGCAGCATTGATTCCCCGCGCTCCTCTCAACGTCAGTATGCCTTGCAGAAGAGTGGTTCGGCCTTTGCCTCCACTGCGCCCAGCAGGGAACAACATAAGCCATTTGAGCATGGACGCCAGCTGTTCGAGAAAGGCATCAATCGCTCCAAGTCGGGCCCCAGCTGTTTTGTCTACTCCGACAGTGACGACGACGACGATGCGACGCTGCGTCCACATCGTTTGGCCACTGTACGTCGCAGCGATGTGCCTCAGCGATACATACAAATTCAAATGAATTGCTATCCCAAAGAAGGTGCCGCTGCTGGACGTGCTGCCAGCGAGTACGAATCGAATCGTGGAGACACTTCATCGGTAAGAATTAAACTGTATTTTCAAGAGTTTCAAAATGAGAAAGCTGTCTAAGATAGAGTCAAGTGAGAATCGGATTAGATCCACTTTATTCAAGTAGTCTTGTAGAAATTGTAAGACACATGAGGAAAATGCATTAAATGCAACTAATGAATGTAAAAAAATTTAAAAAAGGGTGATAAAGTTTATCGCGCAAAATATTTCCATTTGTCTAAGCATTTCTCGAACTCTTTGATCTTGCTTTTAAGTACTTTGTGTATACACTTATCTAAGTCCATTTGCACATGCGAAACTTGTTAGTTGAATAGATAATTAGCTTTGTTTTTATCAACACATTATCGTTATCTTGTCGCGCATGTTAATGTTTTACTAATTCCCACTTGATTTGTTTCAGGTGTTGAGCGGTGCTGTTGCCGGTGACGAATTAACCCAGACGGAGGAGCTTTACACGGCCTCCGAGGGCAGAGTAACAGCGGGAGATGGACGCAACGAGCCGAGCTTGCATGTCACAGAGGATGGCGTTGTTTTGAGAAGACCACCGCGGACAGGAGCTGCAGCAATCAAAAGACGCAGCGGCAATCGGCGGTTAGTACAAGCACACAAGCTTTAAGTGCCAATCATTGTCATTATCTTTGTTTATAGTTCCCGAACGAAGCTGAAGCGTCGCTGTTCAATTAATGGGCATTTCTACAATCGTGAAACTTCCTTCTTTACGCCCCCTTATGGTTCCCAGATGTCCGTTTGGGTGTCATCACTGGTGACCACGCAAGAGGTGATCAATTTGGTGCTGGAGAAGTACAAGGTCGATAGTGCAGCAGAGAATTTCTCACTGTTCATCGTGCGCGACAATGGGGAGCAGAAGCGTCTGAAGGACAATGAATATCCGCTGATAACGCGCATCACGCTAGGACCTCACGAGGATGTGGCTCGTCTCTTCCTCGTGGATGCACGTAAAACTGATGAGATCAGGTTGGAAACACTTTATTATCTAGACCGAGGAACTATTATATAAACAATTGCAATTGTTTTACTCTGTTTCAGTAATGAAGTTGCTCAATTTTTAAATTTGTCGGTGCCGGAGTGCCGTGCCATTCTGGATCAATATGATCAGGAATTGGGACGCGAAGTTGTTAAAATTAGGGAGAGGTAAATAATTATTTAATTAACATATAAACTTGTAAACTTAATGATGATTTAATTTCAGATACTCGGAGCTAAAGCGTCGCATTGTGACTCGCATGGAATCTCTTAAGGTGCATCTATAAATGCCAAAAGGAATCTCTCAACTTTTTTATATTTATAGCCATAATGTTAAAGGCGGCCAAAAAAGCACCACAGCAGCCAAGCAAATAGTATTCCTTATTTACTAATTTCATCATCAAGTAGCATTTAGGCCAAATATAAAAATTAATTAACCATCTTTTGGCAGAAAACCCTCCCAGTGAACGAACAAAGCAACAGCTGCTGTTAGACGCACTTTATATTTCCTGTTTACCATTACTTTATCGAAAAAAGCAAAACTAACAATTCATTCGCACAGGCATTTCCATTTTAGAAAGCGTTTAAGACTTGTAACTAACCAAAAATAATTATTAATCTGTAAAACAATACAACACACAACAAATTATGATACTTTTTACTGATTTGTGTTGATGAAAATCAAAAATAATATATATAAATTTGTATTTGTTTATTTACCTCTTAAGTCATGGCAATCAACAAATATACCAGATTAAACAATTGATTAAAGTAAATGCCACAAATAAACCCAGTTGTATTAACAGCTGCGATTTTGTATACAGCATCAATAACTAAATGTAACATAAGAAGGACTTGTTGATTGTAAATCATTTGAATATCAAATAAAATGTAAAGATTTAACAAAAATTTCTTACACTTCGATAACTGTCTCTATCAGGTGGAAGCTGAAGCTATCCAATAATCTGCATGAATTCAACAGCAGCACTATTAAAGTAAAAGTCAATGATGTCATTAAAAATAGAGGTACACAACCGGCAACAGCAGCAGCGGAAGGGAGAGAATGATGAGCAGCTAAACGGGCTAACACAGACACAGCTAGCTGTAAACTCGGCCTATGTCACTGAGTGTGTGTTGGGGCTATTAATTTAAATCTGACAGTGCCTTTTGGGGCCAACGTGACTGAGACTTGGAGTCTGAACTCGGACTTGGGCAATGCGTTGACTTGTAGGCTGCCATTTTGGCCAGGCTGCGAGGCGCTGACGCGTTAAATGGTTACGGGGTTTCCCGGCCACCAGCAGCATTGCCCATAATCGTGACGACGGCGTCATCGATGCGCGCCAAGTGTGCCAAGCGCCAATACATAAAAAATCAACAGCCAACAACGACAACAACAACAACAACTGACGTACATTTGGGATGTGAACGCGTATTAGGCTTTGGTAGCAGGTTCACGACCCGTTGCCAAATTGCCGTGGCGCAGTCAATTATTGCCAAAGAGAGAGCATCCTTTGAGCAAGCAAGAGACCGAGAGAGATAAGCGAAAAGGAAAATCGATTTTAGATACGCTCTCTCTCTCTGTCTCTCGTGCTCTTGCTCTCACTCTTACTCTCTGTGTCTTCTTAGAGGGTTGTTGTCTGGAAATGCTTAGGCAGTTGTTGCTTGTCCCAGCCGCCGCATTAAGAGGGTTGCTCATTGCGCATACGCAGTGGTGTACACTGCAATTAAATATACGTGAAATAACTAAAATTAAACTGACAAAATAAGTCTTTATATTTTATATTTAATATTTATTATTTTATTATATTTATACAAAATTACCTTGTAAATTAATTTACAATTTTGAACATATTTTTAAGAGGAATTATATGCAATATTTGTGTAGATTAAAAACATAAAAATGTTTAATTTTTAGCGCGGCTTGGCAACCCTGTCTCGTCTCTCTTTGATATCCTGTGGTCGCTCTTATGCCAATTCATGCGTTTTCTCGTCACTTGGCGCAAAATTCCAATGCCGTTTTGGGACCGAGCAATGCAAATCGTTGGCTCGACATTCTCAGTTTACGTTTTGGTCGCGTCGTCTACAGTTCGTCCACGTTCCGGGTTCCTGCTGCACTGCATCGCAATAAACGCCAGCGATTGCAAAGCATAAAAACCACAAAAAAAAAAAAAACTAACTGTGACTGTGACTGTGACTGTGTGTGCGAGTGCTTGTGTGTGTGTTTGTGTGTGTGTTTGTTTGTGTGCCTGTTCAATTTTTAACTGAACGACAATTCAAGGCAATTAACATTGCCAGGCAATTTGTGAGCAAGTCACCAGCGGAAGTCGTCAACAATTTGCGACGCCTTTAAGCCGCTTCCGTTAGCGTCTCCCCTCGACTCCTTCAACCACAATTCCTGTGCGCCTTTATATCTGAGGAGAGAGTCTTTTGTCGTTTTGTCATGAAGCGTTTGCGTTTGCCGCTTATTGCCAGCGTTTGTCTGACGCTGGTGTTGATGTCATCCACTGTTGAGGCCAAGAAGAAGAAATACGTTGGCGAAACTGGCGGTGATTTTGAGTTTATCGATGAGGTAAGTCCCAAATGGCTTTCAACTGTCTCTCAGTCTCTCAGTCTCTTCGTCTATCTGTCTGTCTATCTGTCTGTCTGTCTGCCTGTCACTTACTTAATACCATACAGGCTAAGCTGCTCGCGCGTATCCTAGTCTACGTGTTTTGTGGCACATATAACGCATTTGCGCTCTTAGCCAAGTTTCTTGTTCTTCTGTTTTCTTTGCTGCTGTCATGCTTTTACCTTTGTCAACGTTACTGAGGCTTCACACCAAATACTAGCCATAAAAACAACAAGTACACAGAGAAAAAAGTTCGAATATCCTAAAACAAAAATCAATCCAATGCGGTGTCGAAAGTAATCAAGTAAGAAATACTCAGCAAATAATGTGACTTTCTGTAAGTTTTTTTTAGTTACACAAATTCAGATATGCCAAAGAAAACTAAGCCAACCAAAAATGTACCAAAAAAGTATACAGGGGTATACCGAAAATCTTTCAAAAATGTTTGGAGACTTGGGATTTTGCGGTTGGTTTCGTTTTCTGTGGCACCCCTGATAGAGTTTTAGGAGACTTTCAGTTGGTTTTGCTTTCTTTGGCACCCCTGAATGTTTTTGGCTTCTTAGACTTTATACGTTGAGTCGTTGAAGTACTTAACAATAATATCCTAAATACATATGCTAAAATTAAGAATTTAAACTTGAATTAAAATAGTATTTTAACACACTTATCTATTATACTTATTTTTTCCTGTGTACGATAACTTGGCTAGTCATTCTAGCTATTGACGTTGTGCGTACAAGTACTGCGTGTTGCCAATACGCTCTTGGCCCAAACGTTTGTCTTGCCAATTACTCACGCAAATCGGATTTGTAGTTGTGTTGCACTTTGTAGTTGTTGTCGGCAGTAAGCCAGGCCGAGTTGGACTAGGACTGTCCACCTGGACTGGCCTGGCCTAAGCAGCGGAAATCCAAGATAGAGTGTGAGAGAAAGAGCCAGAGCATGGAGAGGGAGCAGAGGGAGGAGGAGGGGGAGGGGGAGGAGGAGGAGCATAGAGAGACAGAGAGATAGAGAGAAAAGAAAAGAAAAATAAACTAAAAATCAATAGCAAAAGAAAAGGCAAAAGCAAAAGCAAAGCATTTGTCAGCCTCGTTGGCGTTGGCAGCGCGTAAGCGTAAACTATGAAGTAAGCACTAAGCAGCTTTGAATTTGTCTGCCCCTCGTCTTGCCCCCCTATCCACCCCCGGCATCGATAACTGTTAGTCACAGACGCAACGTCGTCGTCGTCATTGCTGTTTGCATTGTTTTTGCTGCCATTTGCTTTAGCTCTCAGCCGACATTTTGTTGTTATAATTCAAACTGCTATTGTTGTTGTTGTTTCTGCTGCTTCTTCTTTGTGTTATTCTTGTTGTTTTTGGTTTGTTTGGCATTTCGTTTTTATTTCTTTTCGTTTCCTCTTTGCCACCATGCGCTTTTAACTTGTTTTATGCGTGGCCATAGCTGTGTCCTTCTCAATCTCTGCCTCTTTGTGTGTGTGTGTATGTGTCCCTCTATTCCTTCTCCGTCTCTCCCTCTCTCACTCTCTTTCTATGTGTGTGTGTGCTAATAGGCCCATGTTTGATGTGTGTGTGTGTGTGTGTTTGTGTTTGTAGGCACACACCAACACTCGAGTGGAGCCTTGAAGAAAATATATTGCAAAAGCGCTAAAGTTTTTGGCAGAAATGTAAGAAAAAATACATATATTTGAGGCGGAATGTACAATCGCTGAATTTTAAGCAGCTAAAAAGATCCTTATGTGTGTGTGTGTGTGACGGTGTGAGGGTGTGCGTTTATAGCACACACACACAAACAACAAAGCCAATTTACAAATACAGCTTTAATTTTTTATGTCCGTAGCATACAAATATTTGTAATTTAAGACTTTGAAGACGTTAAAAAGATTTGGTTTAAGGGTCCATTGTTTTCGGATACTAGTTAAAAATAAATTAAATAACAGATAATCTGATATGCATTGTTTGCAGTACATTGTTTTTTATTTGTTTAAGTCGGACCAAGAAAATTTTTCCTACAAAAATATTCAACGATTCCTGAAAAAAACATAGCATACTTATGCATACTGAAATCACACTCAGTTTAAATTTTCTTAAAAAAATAGCCTCGTAAAAAGACAAATGACGCTAATTTAACATTTGTTTTACTCTAAAAAAGTACACTCCTAGTATTTATACCTTACTTTGTTTTTTTTTTAAGATCTATCACTTACTACTTGTTACAGGATATCTAAAAGTTGAACAGTTGCTGCTGTCTGAAGCTGCATAAATTTTAAACCGATGAGTTTTTGTTTTCCTTCAATTATTTTTTTATAGCTTATCGTATCTTTGGTTGCGACATTTTTCCAATGAATTTGAATGTTTATTTGGGAAACTTTTTGCGTCTGCAAGTATTTAGAAATGGCATAAATTATGTGAAAAGTTTTTGTAACCAAATTGTTTCAAGTTGTTTCCGAAGTGCGGGAGGACATTGAATTTAATTGAAAAGTTAGCTATTGTTCTTATTACGGGTATTGTGGCGAAGAAGCAAGAGCAAGTGTCAAAGATGGCCCTATTCAAAAGTTTAAGCACACACAGAGAAAATGGAAGCTTAAAGTATTTGGATTACAATTTTCCACAGCTAGGGGCAAATAATTGACAGCTTAGTAACGCCCACAGTGGGAGGGCATCTCCACATGCAGCAGTCACTTAAGTGACAGAGCTTAAGACCCATTTCTTGACATAGTTAATTGACCATCAATATTTTGTGGGATAACATTTTCAAAGAAATCGACTCAATTTGCTGTACGGATCTCTGATTATTTCGAAGTCAGTCTCATTTCAGCTAAAAATGAATAATAGAAATTCATATTTGTGGGTGTATCCAACGGTGATTTGCTTCCTGACAACGGAAATAATCCCTGTGGCCAAGCAAGCTGTGACTTATAAATAACCATCAACTGTTTTCCGTTAATAAAGCACAAGATTATGCCTTAGCTCAGCATATTCACATTGGTTATTTGAGTTACGAGTTAACATTTCGAATGCCATACATTTCCCTTTCGAATTTCTAGCTCATTTTGCACGTCTTGCATTTATTATGTATGTATATGTATTGTGGTATATTTGTAATATATATTTATGTTTATTGAAATGATAACAAATTAGCTTCATTCGCTGAGAATTTGCTTGACTTGCTGGAATGCTCAACTGATATATGTATACTTATTTATTGCTGTGATTCTGCATTCGTCCATAATCAGCAGACAGGCAAATAGCATGCCAAGTGCCTTAGTAGCAATCACATCCTATTCTCCTCTCTCTCTCTCCACTCAATCGCTGTCTCTTTCTCCATCGATTGCCGACAAACGAGTCGCTGTTTGTCAGCAAAAAATAAATCTTTGCATTGTGCACTTCACATACTGCAAACTGAGGACTGTGAGTGCAGCATAAAATAGCAAGCGAATGGAACTAAACTCTGTCTACTCACTGATGTGACACCAATAGATACTCTGTAATATTGATGAAAAGAAAAAAGTCTTTCAGCATCGTAAGAGATACAATTGTATTAAAGTAAAAATCAAGACAAATATACCCTTTACATGTACTCTTTATTTACAGGGTATTATAACAAAGAGAGAGAGAGAGACAAGTGGATTGCTTTGTGTAGAAGAGATAGTAATCAAATCAGTGCGAACAACTGTGATATACAATAATCAAATACCCTAAGAGAAAATCAGTTTAAAAATTGAAATATAAATTATTATTTATTTATTTATGCACGACTAAAAGCAGTTGACAAAGAAAGTAATCGAATTAAGTTAAAGAATAATAAATAATAATTAAATTCAATTTTAAAATTAGATTTTAGATCTGCGGTATGCAAAAATTATAAATGATTCAAAATATGTTGCAAAGATGAGGAAAAACCCAGAAAAACCAAACATTAGTGTTGTTATTAGTAATATTATGACTGTAAGGCTATTTAAATGTAATATAACAGGTTATTAGCAAGGTCAGGGATTTGACGATTAAAAATGAAAATATACCCCTTCTAGGTACACAACATTTACAGGGTAGTAGGTGACTGACAAGTGGATCGCTCTGGGAGAGAGAAACCCAGCCTAACCAATAGTTCTTCGGCATCAAATCAGTGCGTAAAATATGCAAAACTTTCAATAAATATTCGAGTGGCAGATGCGTATGTATAAGTGCACTTACACATGTATGTGTGCTGCCAATAAAGTTGATATGCATAATTTTGGTTAAGCGCCACTTAAATTGGGGCACAACAGACACCACACACAAGCACACACAGACACACACACACACACTTACTAACAAAGTAAAAACTAAATGAAAATGTGTGTGCAAATTACGGTTTAGTTGAAGCTGACCAAGCATCCGTCTCTATCTCAGTCTTGTTCTCCAGCCCTGGCCACCTGATTTGAGCCAAGCTGAGGATTCATTTTTATGAGCTTATAAAAAACATATTCTCTATAACTTATGCAATAAAGTTTTATGTTTTATGCTATCAAACTGTTGCATAAATTGCCAACAGGCTGACACAACTTGCTGTTTTCTGTCTACTCATAACTAGAGTCGACACATGATGTACAGTGTACAGTGTACAGTGTACACGTTAAATGTGAAAAAGGGTTGCTCAAAGTTAAGGATTGGACCTGGTCCAATGGCTGGTCGTTAACACCTCACTACGGTTATGTGAAGTGCTTGATTAAAGACCGAAAACTGAATGGGATTTAGGTTGCAAGACACAAGTTTTGTGGCACATTCATTTGCATGGCAGTTCGCCCCAATCTAAAATCTTTTGGTTAAGTTGATTTGCATATTCCCAGCGAATGCGAATGCGACTGCGACTGCGAATCCGAATGGAAATGAAAATGGGAAAGCGCATGTGAAGTTACCAAAACATGCAGGAAAACTGGCAGCTGCATGCAACCGAATTTTATCATTTTTCTCACGAATATTTCTCCCCTGAGTCCTGGTTGGGTTTATCCAGTCTGATGGAAATATGACTCAACAAGACACAACAATTTCTTTTCTCTGCCAAACTTATAAACCCTTCGCAAAGTTTGCTTACTGTTTATACACTTTGCCACGCCCACGTGCCCAGTTCTGCATTTTTATGTTGCATAGTTTACGGCCACGGGTCACGGTTTCATCCTTGTCTTATTGTTTCTCTACCTTCTTGTCTCTCTCTCTCTCTCGCTCTGTCTCTTTATCTCTCTCTCTCTCTCAAACTCTTACTGTCTCCTGTCTCGCTCATTTAATTTCTTGGTAGCTGGAGTCAAAAGTTGCACGTACACAGTTACATTAGCAAATTGCCCAGTGCTGTTTCGGTATTTGTGTGTGACTGTATGTGTGTGTGTGTGTGTGTGTGTGTGTGCGAGGTTATGGCTGGCAAATTGCTTGACTCCTTCTGCCAAAAATGCGGGCAAACTGTTTATGAAAAAGTCAAGAAATTGCGGAAGAAAGTAACGACCAAAAATAAAATATTAACATATCAACACGCCGAATGTGAGATACTCTTGTGAAAAAGGTTTCATCAGCAGATATTTAAGTTAAATAAATTCAGATATATTTACTGAACTTAATGATGATACTGATTGATCTGTTGTGATGATATGCATCACATCTCAAAATAAATAAATATAGAAATGAGCCAAGATAATAATATTTGAATGATTTTCAAAACACATATGTATCTAATTGCAATTTAATCTCATTCTAAGTGCAATACAATTTCAAATGCAGAGTTAGTTATAAATACAGCTATTGGTATAGTTACAGCTATAGCTAAAACCTTAGATAGAGAGATAAGTATTACACATTATACTGTTACTTATTTTATGAGAGATTAAAAATAACCTCTGTCAGGTCTTTAAAACCAAATTGTGGCTGTTACCTTTTGCCTTTTGACCAGCTGATAATATGAACAGCTTAACTACGATACTCATGTTGTCCTTTTCACTGGGAAAAGTCTTTCACCGTGAGTCTAATGCATGCATTGAAGAAATCTGTCGTGTAAACATATCTGTATGTTGGTGTATCTGGTTTTTGGGATTCATCTGGTCCACTTTGCAGCTGTCAGTTTCATGCCACGCTTTATAAATTCTGCTGTGGGAGCTCAATAAGATAAATTAGTTTGCAACGCCAACACAACTTCGATGGCATCAAAAGCAAAACTAAAACATATCGTTATTTTTTTCCAATTCGGGTAACTAACACACATCTTGAAACTCATGCTAACACACACACACACACACACACACACACACACATGTGTGAATACATATGTTTGTTGGCCACTGAGTGCAAAACTTGGGCCAAACTCATTTTTCACTTTCATATTGTTGTGTGGCAAGCAGCATCCATCTGCCTCTCTCTCTCTCTCTCTCTCTGTATCACACTCACACACTCTCTTTCTCTTTCTCTCTGCTGCTTGTGTATAGTTGGCTTTATATGTGTGCCACTTAACTGATTATGTAAGACGAGCGATGTGTGTGTGTGTGCAGTTATGTTTACTGTCGGGCAAATATTAAATTTCCTTAGCCTGGCCAAAACATGTAATGTGGCTGTCAAGATGTCCTAAGATACAGCTGTGCAAAGTTTTAATTAATAACTGCGATCGAGCTGACCAAAGTCTAACTAATGGCATTTTAAATAGCATGAGCTGAATCATCATTCTACAAATCGAAGACAATTCTCTGTCGCCTCGAGCAACAATTAATTATTCAAGAGACTCGAGAGCATTAGACCTTATGGCAGTTAAGCATATGTCAAACGTGACTCTCTCTCTCTCTCACTCTCTGTCTCGCTCTCTCCATCTCTGTCTCTGTCTTTGGGCCATATTGAAGTCCATTAGGCTGTCGTTATTTATGGGCCGCACTGAGACCATTTGCTGACAGCAATTTGACTTAGGCTTTGACTTTGATTCAACGACAGCAATGACAAGCGTAAAAAGCGTTACAGATTATGCATATTAATTGCTTGTCTGCGACTTTTTCGACTTATACTAAAGATTTTCCATCCCAAAACTTGTTTCAAACTCATAGCGTATACGTAATATGGCTTAGCAGTTATATGCTGCTGTTCACAAGTTCGTATGTGTGTGTGTGCGTGTGTGAGTGTGTGTTTGCTGTCATGTTGCCAATGAATTTGGCCGCCGGCTTGCATTGACGTGGCGTACATCAATTTCCCGTGCAAAATCTTATGCACACACATTACGCATACGCAACGTTTGCCACTCGCATTATTTCAAGTTGACTGTGCTAACAAAATTAATGGCAAAACAATTTACAATATTCAATTTAATATGCATGTCTTGATTGCTGTTTGCATTCAATATTACTTTTTTGATTTTTCTTAGTGCTTAAATATATATATTTTAATTGAAATTTGAATATTTTTAAAGACTATATTTATTTTCTTAAAATTATTGGATTTTTGTAAACTTTGTTGGAACTTTTTCCTATACGACTTCTCTAAAAATGTAACCTGTTTTATTCGCTTAGCCTTTAAACAAAGAGATAAGCATGATGTTCATATATGAGCCAGCTCGTTGGCCTGATCAAGAATATAATTTTATATGAAAGCTGAATGTGTTCCACATTTCATGATAACATTTTAATACCCTCTGCATGGCTATAAAAATGTTCCCCTTTCGATGGTGACTCCGTCAACAGCGGTGCATACGTGTAGTTTTGCTGTTGCACCAAATTGCAGTCCAATTAAATGGGAAAATTCCAAAAATTCGTCTATGGTGTAGTAAAGTAAATTGTAGTTCCAACACACACACATACACACACACAGATGGAAGAATGTATGGTTTCTCTTACCAATTTATAAGCCAGAAGTTGTAAAAAGTTCATTAAATATTTTACTGTGAGCGTGACAGGTGGACAGCTTCAACGGGAAGGTGTCACGGAAAATTAAATGCAAGATAAAAGGATTCGGCATGAGCGTTAAACGAAACGACATTGTTGCCGTTGTTGCACAGAGAAGAGAGCAGGATCAGGCCAGTCAGGAGCTGGTTGCGGCATATAAAACTTTTTACAGTCTCCCTTTTGCCTGTCGCTCTTTCGCTCTCTCTCTCTCTCTGTTTTTCACTCTCTTACTTTCTTTGTGGGTGTACGCATTACCATAAATAAATTATAACGCTCGCTACTCTCACTGTGAGTTTATTGCATGTGTGCGATAACTTACCCACACCCAAACAGACACACCCAAATATACACACACACACACACACACACACAGACACACAGACAGACTGATGCTGCAAACGGAGGAACGAACAGGCGGCAGATAATAACAGTTGCCAACTTGATGCAAGATTCCGAGAGGAGAGGCAGGGGAGAGGGAAAAGCCTTGGGGGGGAGTCAAGCTGACAAAGCTATAAACTTGCGCCATAGTCAGATAGCTACAGCTGAAGAGTGATGTGGTGGGCGGGGCATGCACCGCACACACTCACACACACACACACACGGTGAATGATAATAATTTACAACGTAAGAGCTAAACACAATGGCAAAACACACTCACACACACACACACACACACACACGCACACAACGAAACCGAACGGAAAGAGAACCCGAAACCAAACTATAACCAAAACCCAAACCCAAAAATATAAAAAATGGAATACAGAACGTAACGTTAACTACAAATGCCATATAAAGTTGTTATCCTTTATGCGGGTATGTGTGTGTGTGTGTGCCACAAAATGCTGCATACAAATTATGCAATTAGTTGGAATGCTGGAAACAACTTAAATGAAGACCAAGCTGAGTATTATGTGTCTCGAGTCCGAATCTAAGTCCAAGTTTCCGGCGTTGACAGCGAGATTATCTTCTGTTCAGTCGGCACTCTTCTCAACTCGAAGAAATGCTCAAAAATCTCTGACAAATTGTCAGCGAAAGTTTTTTGCCCAAACTGCAGAATTGTCTGCGTTTTAAGAAACTTTTGCGAAAGGTCTGTTGAAAAGTTGTAAAATAAAAAAAATACTGCGTATACGCAATATGAAAGAATACGAGTAAGAGTTAAAAGTTGAAAATGCCGACGCTTGGTTAACAATGTAAACAGCGCGGACAGTTGAGAAATGATGCCGAGAGTTCGAAAACACTCTCAAAAACTTTCAAGTTGCAATTAGTCATAAAAGTTTAATGAGTTTAACAGTCAGGCAATACCAATCCACATACTTCAATATACTATATTCCTTTGCGGCATTCTATTTAGTTGGGGTCTTCTCATTGAGATTCTCAAGCTCATTTGACTTCGGTTTGGCTTTGGATGCTCAGATATTTGTTTGCTTAGCTGCAACCTTAAAACTTTATGCTCGAAAGTCAGTCAAAGTCTGCGGATAGCAAATAAAAATACACAAACAGTACAGAGAGAAATAGAGAGAGCGAAATTTGCAAATATCCAAATATTCTTATTGCTCAAAAGTAAAGAAAATTAAACTGAACGAAGCTGCAGTTACAGCAGATACAGATATAACTTCATTTATATATAGATGTATGTATATATACAAAAGGAAAGCATAGCACAAATAAAATGGCAACGAACGGAAATGAAATTGCAATTGTTGGGCCATGAAGACGACGCCGAGTCGCGACGCGTTGATGCAGAACACTAAGAGAGAGAGAGAGAGAGAGAGAGAGAGAGAGAGAGAGAGAGAGAGAGAGAGAGAGAGAGAGAGAGACAGAGAGGCAGACAAGGAAGGGAGGTGGTAGAGGACTTGGCTTGGTTTGTGCCACAACGCAACTGCTTATTGAAAGTTTCTCATTTTGCTTGCGCTGCCCATTTATATATTTGCTGTTTTTTTTTTTGGCGTTGCAAGCGGCAGCAATTCCATTTCCGCTACACTTTTCTTTTACGCCTTCGCGTATGCAATAAACTTTTGCCATGTTGCAACAGCAACAGCAACAGCTACAAAGCGTCGACAATTGCTCTTGCCTCATATGCCCCATGCGCGCACTCAACAGGGCTTAATCAGCCACAACCTCTACCATATACTCGAATATAACATATACACGGATATTTCTCTTTTTTTAAATAAGAAATGCTAGCACTTAGCTAAGTCTCAGCTCAATGCTCTCCAGACGCGCTCTAAACGGCAAGCTCACACATACACTTAATATACACGTGTATGTGTGTGTGTGTGTGTCTTTTTGTGTGTGTATTCTCTCATTAGTTTAGCGGCAGACACGTTAAGGGCAAAGAAATTGTGCACCCCGATGCTAAACAAGTTAATTAGTTTGCCTTTTTCGCGATTTTGTGGCTCTAACTGTGTGACATTTATGTGGCTCACCATGGGTTAAAGCACCACTCTGTGAGCGAGTGTATGTGTGTATATATGTATGTGAATGTGTGGCTTAGAGTTTATCTTAATGACAAAATAAATTATTTACCACACACAGACTCACACTCGCATAAATACTATCCCATATTCCTACTTGAATTGACTCTATTTACCACAGTAAGTGTATTTGTGGGCGTGATTAAATTGGAGTGTGTGTGTGTCTGCTTTAATATTACTTTTAAGATGTCTGCTTAAGTTACAATTACTTATGTTTCATATCAGCTCACAGTTTTCGCCTTCAGCAATCAGTGGCATATCTCGATGGGGGGTAAATCGAGTTAGGGATGTTGATTAACACCTGAAACAACACCAAAAGTTTATCCTTTTTTTTGTTTAAATTCACTGAAAAACTCTAGTAAATCTATTAGATATAGTATATAAAATAGATTTAACTTGTTTGTATTATTCTACTCCGAAAAGTATGCTATACGTGTAGATAATACAGTGAAACCTATTCTAAAATTAAGTCTAGAACAGAGATTATAAGTTACAGTTCGACACTTTTAATATATAATTTCATTTCGCTTTTAAATATCAAGAAGATATAAATTGAAACTTGAAAATAAATAAAATGTGATGCGAAATAGAGAGAAAAGGAGAGATTGTCGGAGAAACAAAGAGAAGGGAGAAAAGGACAAAGAACTCTTTCCTTCTCTTGTGCTTTACTACAGATTGAACAATTAATTGTTTTATGAATCATTCAAAGCAATATGAAATGCGTAATCATTGCAGGTAATAATAATATTTTTTTTAACCATTTGCCATGATATTTGATGCCACTGTGCGTTTGACAAGTGGGAGTTTCAATTACAGCTAAGTTGCCCCTTCTTCAATTGCCTGGGCGTCGCATAAAAACACTTTGTTGCCACAGGCAAGGAGTGTGGGAGGAGCTCAGTTGTTGTTAGACTTGGTAGACATGGGCTGATGCTCGTTTAATCTTAGATTTTAATTGCATGGCCATAACGTTGGCCCTGAAGACAAGACGGTTTCACTTGCCTTGTGGCGTGTGGCGTGTGGCATGTGGCATGGTGTTGAACCATGGCGTGGCCACAGGAGCTGTAAGTAAATTGTATTTAATTACAACTTGTTCTGCTTTTCATTTTGATTGTTGAATTAACTTTTATATGTCATAAACTTCGAGAAGGCAATAAAAATTTCATGGCTGCCCGAAATGCAAATGCAAAATGCCCGTCTAAATTATAGAGGTTTCTTTTTAGCCAGCCTGCGTTATGCGTTAAAGAGTAAAAACTTTCAACTTGCACTAATTAGTGTGAGTGGGCCATTAAAAATGTACTCATAGTGCTTCTCGGGTTGCTCCTCTCAGCCTGGCTTGAACGAGCGCGTTTGTGGCTTAAAGTTTGCGCCAAAAAGTGTGGCATAAAAAAATTAAAATTGAAATGTAAAACTTGGCAAAGTTTTACACGCCCACACACACACACACACACATCAACGCACACATACGGCCAAGGAAAAATTAAAATGCAAAGCGAATCTTGCAGAATAAAAAGTGCAGGAAGAAGAAAAACTGAATATCAAGTTGGTCCGTAGCAGGTGGGCGAATGCGCCAAACTTGGCTGCAAGAACTTGCAGCATTAAGTGCACTCGCCTGTGACCAGAAAGAGAGAGAGAGAGAGAGAGAGAGAGAGTGGAGAAGGGAAGAGAGAGCAAGGCTGACAGAGTGTTGCCGGCTCATTAAAAGTAAAAATGATATGCATTAAGTTGGCAACGGTAACGAGAATGTTAAAGGTCTGAAACTGCAGTCATTAGGCCAAACTTACGCTCCTCTCTTTTTGCTAATGGTCAATGCTAATTGTGTGGAAGTCATTTGCAATGCAAGCCACACCAGATCCCCACACAATACCTGTCACAGTTGCCGCATAAATTGTCATAATTGTATGCCGCACACACAAACACACACACACACACTGATCAATTGGCATGACCTCACACTCACACACACACACACACAACATTCGCAGAGTTCGAGTATCAATGCATATTTCATCGGCTGACACATGCATTAACGTGTCTAATCGACAGACGTGAGCACCACCAAATGGGCTGGGCGGAGGAAGGGAGGGAGGGGGGTGGCTTTAGGGTCACCGTTGTGGCACATTATTCATTCAGCGGGTTGAGCATAATTTATGTTCCCGTATTGCCACATGCTCAACATTCCAAGCGTTTTAATGTTCGGCTGACATTTTGCTGTCACAGGCATGCGAGCATTTTCATCCCATTCCCAGTTCCTTTCCTGCTCTTTGAAGGACTTTAACATCAATTCCGTTGACTAACTGACAAACTGAAGGTCTGCTTACAATATTGTTTCGCCCTCTGTCAAATGCTTGTCAATATGATACCTTGCGCAACATGGCGTATGCGTCATATGCATATATGAAGAAAATAAGCGACTTTGTTTTATTAAAATTCTCGATAATTCATAGGGCCATTCCATATACATATATTAATTGATAAATTGATAAGGGAACTCTGACTGAATACGCTCTAATTACCTTATGACTCATCATTAAAAAAGACTCATTACATGTTTTTGTTTTTTTTTTTCGGCGTGACTCAAGCGTTTTTTGGTATTTGCCAAAATTATTGATGATTGTTCTATATATAAACAAAATTCTTTATTAATTACTTAACATAATATTCAATTTATATAATAGCGAGTTTCAGTACGTATACTTAATTTTCTTAAACATCTGCAATAGCTGCTATAACCTTTGTGTAGACCTCAATGCCATGTAAATAGCTGTCTGCCCGAATGTATTCATCGTGATCGTGCAGCAAAATGGGAGTGTTATTGATGGGTGAGAAACCCAGAGCAGGAATTCCCTTGGAACGTATGAAACGACTGTCGGTGCCGCCAGGACAGACATGTGGACGAATTTCCAGATTGCTGTTTAAAGTAAATATCTTTAATCCCATGAATCACACTTTACGAATGAGTGTACTCACAGTTCTTTCGTAGCCTTCTCAAAGGCTAACCAGAAGGGATTCGTTTCATCAACCTTCGTAGGTGGCACATATTCATCTTTCTGTTCGAAAACGAGTTCAATGCCGCCTCCTGCCTCTTCGCACCAATCGCGGATTTGCTTCTCAAGGCCATTTAGATCCACTTCGATGGCAATGCGTAAATCAAAGACCACCTCTAACATTGCGGGAACCACATTGTTTTGCACTCCACCATTCACAACGGTCATATTCACGGTGGTCACATCACCAAAGAAAAGACTCGAGTCCCTTGCCAACATTTTCACCTGTGATGAACGAAACTCCATCATCTTATTCACAATGAAGTTAAACTTCTCGCCTGCCGTGTTGGGAAGCAGGATGGAACCATGTCCAGCAGTGCCGCTGATCTTGAATCGAAGATCTATAAAAGGATTGATAAAGTCACAGCTCCAGTACATAAAATCTTTGGAACTTACGCCAGGCAGTACGCTCTGCATAATACACGTAATACCCATCATCCAAACTGGAGGATCCTTCATCCATACTGAAGCCCAAGATCATGTTCTTGAAGTGATCCGTGTGAACAAATTCACGCATTCCAAGATATCCGCCAACCTCCTCATCTGGTACAAAGCTCACGTACACAGTTCGCTTTGGCTGGAATCCTTTGGCTTTGAGAACACGAATAGCTCCCAAATATTGAGTTCCAATCTCCTTGGTGTCCTGTGTGCCGCGAGCGTAAATGCGTCCCTCGTCATCCAGATCGGCACTGAAGGGATCGTGGGTCCACTTCTCTGGGAACACTGGAACCACATCCATGTGCGAGTTCAGAATGATGGCTGGCAGATTTGGCTGCTTTCCCTCCCATTTTATGAGGACGACGGGATTTTTCTCGTTAACTGGATAAACTATCTCTACTGGCAGATCAAGACTAGCTGCCTGTCTTTTCAAGAATTCCACACATGGGGCTATAAAAAGTGTTTACTTTTATTAAAATTTCACTCAGACTTTGTTTAATGTTATTATCTCAAATAATACGATTATAAAAATTCTTACTATAATCTACATTTGGATGCACCGATGGAATACGCAAATATTCACGGAAGATCTTTATTTCTTCGTTATTTTCCCAATCGACTTTGCTCATTTTCGATATATTTTAGAGTTATTTTCTGGGGTTTCTAATTAATTTGTTCTGATCTTTTTAGCACACAAGGAAAACTTCTTAACTTTTTCAGCGATCGACAACGACTGTTTTCGGTCTTATCACAACCATCGCTTAAATACAAAAATTCGTCATCAATCATAAAATTTTCTTGCTAAAAATTTGTCGACTTTTATCATATTTACACATAAGTCACAATTTCTTATCAGTGCTTTGTGTGATTTTCAAATGACCTTTAACCAAACCTTTTTTGTAATTAACATTTATGATAAATCGAAGAAAAATTCTGGTTACATTTCGTTTTTAATTCATTATACTGAATCGGAAATTTTCTATAACTTGCGCATACTTAAGATTCTGTTTTTTCGAATCGGAGAAAGTACCGTTTGCACGTTAAAAACCACTTGTGATCTTCAAATGTTTGTAAGTAAAATTCCCATAAAAGACTGGAGCTTTTCTTATCTTATCTTATAAATAAAAGGCTCTGATTTTTAGATAAATAAAAAAGTTTATCAGTTAGATAAGAAATTCATGTTTAATGACAGACAGTTAACTTATAAATTCTTTATTGAGCAAAAATTATACAAGATAATTGTATTAAAATAGGAAAGTGTCTTCCTGTTCCCTGTCAAACATTTGTGACGGCTGGAATTATCTTTTTATAGACTTCGATACCATGAAGATAGACATCAGCACGTATATGCTCATCGTGATCGTGTATCCGAAGTGGAGTGTTGTTGTTCATCGGAGAGAACCCTATTGCCGATACTCCCTTTGTGCGAAGATAGCGACTGTCAGTTATTCCGGGACAAACGCATGGGGTTATTTTCATGTTGCTGTTAGATGAGATAAATGATTAATATATAAATAATTTTAAGTCGGAGCATGCTTACAGTTCATTTAGGGTGGCTTTAAAGGCTGTCCAAAACGGATTCGACGCATCAAGTTTTGTCGCCGGCGAAAAGTCGTCTTTTCGCTCGAAAACGAGCTCAACACCGCCTCCTGCCTCTTCACACCAATCGCGGAATTGCTGCTCAAGAGCTGCTGCATCCTGGGTGATAGCAATGCGCAAGTCAAAGACCACCTCCAGCATAGCAGGAACCACATTGTTTTGCACTCCACCGCTCATTTGGGTAAGGTTCACGGTGGTCACATCCCCGGTCATAAGATTTGGATTCTCTTGTAAAAGTTTGACCTGTGATGCCCGGAACTCCATCATTTTATTCACAATAAAGTTGAACTTCTCTCCCGCGGTGCTGGGCAGTAACAGAGAACCATGACCTGACGTGCCACTAATCTTGAATCGAAGAGCTGGAATGGATTGGAAGTCATAAAACTGAATATTACACTCTCAGTTCTACATACGCCAGGCTGTTCGTTCTGCATAGAAGACCCAATAGCTCTCATTGAAGCTGGGACCAGCTTCGTCCAAACTGAAGGCAGCGTTCATGTTCTTGAAATAGTCCGAATTGACGAATTCTCGCATTCCATGATATCCGCCAACCTCCTCGTCGGGTACAAAGGTCACATACACAGTTCGCTTTGGGTGGAATCCTTTGGCTTTAAGTGCACGAATCGCAGCCAAATACTGAGTTCCAATCTCCTTTGTATCCTGAGCGCCTCGAGCGAAAATACGTCCTTCGTCATCCATATAGGCACTGAAAGGATCGTGAGTCCATTTTTCCGGATATACGGGAACCACATCCATGTGGGAGTTCAGTATGATTGAAGGCAGCTCTGGCTGACTGCCTTCCCATTTTAAAATCACGACGGGATTATTTTCATTAGCAGGATAAATAACATCTAAGGGCAGCCCAAGATCTGCGGCCTGTCGCTCCAAAAATTTCACGCAAGCAGCTATAAGAAAGTGGGTAAATTAATTAATTTTAATCTTACCCGTAAATTACTTTATGAAATTAAAGCAGCAACAAGTGTTTATAACGATCTTCACAGAAACAAACATTTTTTTCTACTTACTGAAGTCTATATTTGGATGAACCGTTGGAATACGAAGATATTCACGGAATATCTTAATTTCCTCATTGTTTTCCCACTCGGTTTTGCTCATTTTGATTTAGCCTCTTAACAGTATTAACGATCACCAACGACTGTTTTCGTCCTTATCGCAACCATCATTTAAATATCAAATGCTAACATTTATTCCAAACCTCAACTACTAATTCTCTTATTTTATCTTAAGCATATTCTTATCAGTTTTTTGTGGTATTTTACTGACCTCTTTAAGAGGAAAAAAATTGGATAACATTAACAAGCAGTTGGTAATAAATTTTTTGTGGTTAGTTCTATTGCCCAAATCTGAGCACTACAGTGAAATGTGATAGACCATATGTTAACCAGCAACACACTGTGGGGTAGTTTTATAATACTTCTTTCTTATCATTTAACAGTTAAATTTTAACTTATCGTTTTGAAAAATTTCTCAAAACACAAGCAATAACCTTGAAAAATTATTTCTTGGATTGAAATTTTAAATGATTCTTTTGTAGCTTTTTAATATTAAAGGAATATTTAATTCACTATCAATATCAATGTAAAGTTTAAATCTAAAGAGTTTTATTCTTCTTTTTGTACTTCACGTAGTATTATTTTTAAATCTATACTTAATAGACTTTAATTTAAATTGATTAGTTATATATTATATAAAAAATAAATGACTTGTAAGTCATTCGATATCTTTAAGATTGATTCAGCAAGAAAATTAATAATTAAAATCGATACAAATATTTTTTAATATTCGGAATTTATTTTCAAAATTTTTTTTAAATATTTTATTCATCATATAATATTGCAATGTGAAATTTGTTCTATAAGCTTTTGCAGTCAAAAGACCTTAGTTAGTTCCATTTTAAATATCGGCAATAGCTGGTATGAGTTTCTTATAAATTTCAATTCCATGTAGATAGACATCTGCGCGAATAAACTCGTCATGATCATGCGGAAGAGGAGGTGTGTTGTTGTTCATCGGCGAGAACCCAAGTGCGGAGACTCCCTTAGGGCGTAGGTAACGACTGTCGGTACCGCCAGGACACACTTGCGGCTTGACTTTTAAGTTCCTATTAGTTAGAAGGATAAAAATTTGAGTCTCATAATTTTTGTAATTAGTGTGAATAAACTTACATGTCCTTCATTGTCTTTTCCAAAGCCACCCAGAGGGGACTTGAAGTACCAATTTTTGTAGGCGGTACAAAATCATCTTTACGTTCGAAAACAAGTTCAACACCGCCTCCTGCCTCTTCGCACCAATCGAGGAATTGCTTCTCAAGAGCTTCCAGATCAACATCGATGGCAATGCGCAGATCAAAGACCACCTCCAGTAGAGCAGGAACCACATTGTTTTGCACTCCACCACTTAATTGCGTAAGGTTAATGGTGGTTACATCTCCAAAGAACAGACTCTTTTCCTTAAGAAGCTTGACTTGGGATGCGCGGAATTCCATCATCTTATTCACAATGTAGTTCAGTTTCTCGCCAGCGGTTTTTGTTAACAACAGAGAGCCATGGCCAGCAGTGCCGGAGATCTTAAATCGAATAGCTGAAATGAAATATAGTAATAGAAGAATGGTCTGATATTCACACTCCCGATTCTACGTACGCCAGGCAGTGCGTTCTGCATAATAAACATAGTAGTTCTCATCAAAGCTGGCAGATCCTTCATCCAAACTGAAGCCTACATTCATCTTCTTGAAGTAATCCGTTTCCACAAATTCACGCATTCCGAGGTGACCGCCAACCTCCTCATCGGGCACAAATGTAATGTATACAGTTCTCTTTGGTTGGAATCCATTGGCCTTGAGAGCACGAATGGCTCCTAGGTATTGCGTTCCAATCTCCTTAGTGTCCTGTGTGCCACGAGCGTAAATGCGTCCCTCGTCATCCATATCGGCTGCAAATGGCTCGTGGGTCCACTTCTCAGGGTACACAGGTACCACATCAGTGTGGGAGTTTAGAATGATAGAGGGAAGTTCCGGCTGCTTTCCCTCCCATTTCATGACCACAACGGGGTTATCCTTGTTGGCAGGATAAAGAACATCGACTGGCAGATCAAGGCTAGCTGCCTGCTTTTTCAAATATTCCACACAAGCAGCTGAAAATATTTTATACTGTATTTTTAATCTCTCCCGAAATTTATTTTATGATGCGCTTTATTACAAGCCGACGGCTTATCCCGATCTAAAGAACAATAAAGATCACAATCTTGTTAACTTACTGTAATCTATGTTAGGGTGAGCCGTATTAATACGCAAATAATTACGGAAGATCTTAATTTCCTCATTATTTTCCCACTCAACTTTGCTCATTTTGCAAAAACTATCGATTGTTCAAGTATCCTTGTAAGTTACTCGTTAGTAAGTTAAGTCGGGATTTGTCCTTCCTTATGCAAAGTTGAAACCACAGATCCTGAGCACAAAAATAGCCTCTTAACAGTTCCAGCGATCGCTAACGACTGGCTGGGCGCCTTATCGCCACCATCGCTTATATATGAGACCCAACATCGATATAGTATTTTTTTTTTTGGCTGTTTCTCTACTTTTATCGTATGAAATTTCTTATCATTTTATTGTGGTATTTAAATGAACTTTAACCACATAATTTTCATAATTAATTTTAATAATAAAATAAATGAATATCAACCAACATTTTGATAATGGATTTATGTTGTAAGCATTATCAATCAAGAGAGATACCCTTCACCCCGTCTGGATTCTCACAGAAAGTTTGTTGCTTGTCTTTCAACTGTCATAAATTCGACGAACCTGAGTCAACTTCCATGACCAATGTCTTTTTTATTTTTGGTATTTTAACTTTAACCATATAATTTTCATACACTAACTTATTAATAAAAAAAATCAATGAAAATCAACGAAAAGTTGGTAAGCGATTAATGTTGTAATCAAAATCAGTTAAGAGAGATCGCTGATGTCAATCGTGCTCGACCACGAAATACCCTTCACCTCTAAGCTACCTCACGGGCTTGTTATATTTAATGTGTCATAAATTTGTCAAAAATTTAAATATGCCCATGACCCATAATATTGTATTATTGATTTAATTCTTTGAATATCTTCAACGTTCTCATGAGTTTTGTGAATATTTCTGATTTTGAATATTTTTATTTTAATATTATACACGTGTATTTAAATAATAAATAATAATTCGTTCAAATGTTTCATACATATAATACTTGGTTCTGCCAATTAAAATTTAAATACAAAATAATAATTTTGTGATAATATTATATTTTGTTATATTTAATGTGTCATGAATTTGTCAATAATTTAAATATGCCCATGACTCATTTTATTGAATTATTGATTTAGTTCTTCGAATATCTTCTACGTTCTCATGAGTTTTGTGAATATTTCTGATTTTGAAGATTTTTCTTTTATTATTACATATTAAAATAATAAATGTTTTATACATAAAATACTTGGTTCTACCAATTAAAATTTAAATACAAAATAATAATTTTGTGATAATTTTATATTTAGTTTATTTGTCTTCAAATTAAATTGTCTGGTTTCTAGAGAACATTACATAAGTTAATTACTGTCTTAAATTTAAATGATATTAATTTTAAAGTCTGGAATATAACGCTGACATTTTAGGCATTGGCAATAGCTGGAATTATGTTCTTGTAGATCTCAATACCGTGCAGATAGATTTCTGCTGTTATGTATTCATCGTGATCGTGGGCAAGGATGGGCGTGTTGTTGTTCATTGGCGAGAATCCCAATGAAGCGACTCCCTGTTGGCGTAGATAGCGACTGTCTGTTCCACCGGGACACACTTGCGGACGGAATTTCAGGTTTCTTTATAAAACAAGATAAATAATGTAATTATGTGATTGGCGGAATATAAGTATGATAATACTAACAGCTCATTCATGGAATTCTCAAATGCCACCCAGAATGGATTTGATGCACCAATTTTCGTAGGTGGCACAAAGTCATCTTTGCGTTCAAAGATAAGCTCAACACCGCCACCTGCTTCCTCACACCACTGAAGAGCTTTACGCTCCATGGCATCCAAATCAGCTGTGACAGCAATGCGTAAATCAAAGATTACTTCCAGTTCAGCAGGTACCACATTGTTTTGCTGTCCACCGATTACTTGGGTAAGATTCAACGTGGTCACATCCCCCATGAATAGATCAGGATCGTCTGTTAACATCTTCACTTGCGATGCACGGAACTCCATCATTTTGTTTAAAACATAATGAAGCTTTTCGCCCGCAGTGTGTGGGAGCAAGATGGAACCATGGCCGGCAGTTCCACTGAATTTGTATCTGATGGCTATAAATGGACTGATAATGATTCAATCGCTTCTATATCTTATCTTTTACTTACGCCAGGCAGTTCGCTCTGCATAGAATACATAGTAGTTCTCATCCAAGCTGGGAGATCCTTCATCCAAACTGAAGGCCACATTCATGCTCTTGAAGTAATCATCCTTGACGAATTCCTTCATTCCAAGGTGACCGCCAAGTTCCTCGTCGGGTACAAAGGTCACATACACTGTTCGCTTTGGCTGGAATCCTTCTGCTTTGAGAGCACGAATGGCACCTAGATATTGTGTTCCAATTTGTTTTGTATCCTGCGTTCCGCGAGCGAAAATACGGCCTTCATCATCCATTTCAGCCCCGAAGGGATCGTGTTCCCACTTTTCGGTTACCACAGGAACCACATCCATGTGGGAGTTGAGTATAATAGAAGGCAGTTCTGGCTCACTGCCCTCCCACTTCAAAATCACGACTGGATTATCTTCATTGGCAGGATAAACAACATGCACGGAGAGATCGAGACTCTCAGCCTGTCGTTTCAAGAATTCTACGCATGGTGCTGTTGAGCATAGACATTAAAGTTTGTTATGACTCTTATAGCTTTTATGGGCTCTCTAAAAATGGTAGACGACCATATTTTGATAATTCAACACACTTACTGTAGTCAATGTTTGGATGCATGGATGGAATTTGTAGATATTCACGGAAGATCTTAATTTCTTCATTATTTTCCCACTCGGCTTTGCTCATTTTGGTTATTTTAGTGTGTTCTTGAATGCTTGCTGATTTATACTGAATTAAATTGTTGTATGCAGTAGCAACTTATAACCACTGTCAGCATTTATTTATGACTGGAGTGTGGTATAAGCCAACACCTAAAGTAATATGCAGTATCAGTGCCGATGTCGATGTCGACGTCGACGTCGATGATAAAATAGACGGACACTCATATAGGCATTAGTCAGTAACTCGGTTTAATTTTTTATCAGATTTATGACTACTTGTGTTTAATATAAAATTTGGCTGATATGCTTTTCTTATCTATGTGATTAATGTGTTTGCAAATGAGACTTTTATCAGAACTGTTGTTGACGTCGAAGCTTTCACAGACACTTATGTGGTAATATGTACACTGTAACATTCGGATGGTGCCATACTTTTCTATGCAGTCACAATTGTTTACTCATCCCAAAATAGAATTCAATAACAAGAAAATAACTTATTGTTTGCTACAAATACCAATGGATTTGATAAGAGTTTATTAACTCTTGAGCAAGTCGGGGAAATTTCAGGAATTTGAGTTCTTAAGATTATACTCAAACATTGGCAATGGATTTGATAAGTTTGAAAAAAATTTATTCTTGATAAATTTGGGGAAGTTTCAGGAAAATCGTTTGTAATCGAGAAATCCCGTAAATTTTTTGGTGATTCGCATTAATCTCATACATTAGCAACAGATGCGATGAGTTTTTTGTAAATTGCAATGCCACGTAGATAGGTTTCTGCCCCCAGATACTCATTATGATCGTGCAGTAATATAGGTGTATTGTTAATTGGTGAAAATCCAAGAGCTGGAATTCCCAGACGACGTAGAGTACGGCTATCAGTGCCTCCCGGGAAAACACGAACACGAGTTTTCAGACCCCTAAAATAAAGAGTTTAAATCAAAAGTCAATAAAACTGACATTGTTTCGACTTACAGTTCGTCTAGGCCTTGCTTAAACGCTATCCAAAAAGGATTAGATGCATCAATATTTGTCGGTTCTGCATAATCTTCCTTTGCCACAAAGATAATATCAATCCCCTCACCAGCCTCTGCACACCAACTGCGAATTTGCGTCTCAAAGGCAGCCAAGTCTTCAGTTATGGCAATGCGAATATCAAAAACAGCTTCTAGTGAAGCGGGCACCACATTATTCTGAACTCCACCGCCAATTTGGGTGAGATTAACCGTTGTCACGTCTCCAATATCAAGATTAGGGTGCTCCTCAAGTCGTTTCACTTGCGATGCACGGAACTCCATCATTTTGTTCACCACATAGTTGAGTTTCTCGCCAGCTGTGTTGGGCAGAAGCAGAGAACCATGACCAGCAGTGCCTCCGAACTTGAATTTGATGTCTGAAAGAGATTGCGACTGTGAGATGAGTTTGTCTCCTGGTCAATACTAAGTATAACTTACGCCAAACCGTACGCTCCGCATAGAATAGAGAGAAGGTTTCATCCTCACTTGCAATGCCCTCGTCAAAACTGAATCCCACATTCAGTTTCTTGAAATAATCTTCCTTGACCAGATCAACCATGCCAATTTCTCCAGCTTCTTCATTAGGTACAAAGGTGAGATAAACCGTTCGCCTAGGTTGATATCCATCGGCAATTAGAGATCGAATGGCCCCCAGATATTGGGTTGCCACACATTTCATATCCTGCGAGCCACGCCCATAAATACGCCCCTCATCATCGAGGTGGGCACTAAAAGGTCCATGTATCCATTTGTCTGGGAATACAGGTACTACATCCATGTGGGAATTCAGAATGATGGATGGCAGCTCAGGCTCTTTGCCCAGCCACTTGATGACCACAACAGGATTCTTTTCAGTACAAAGATTGACAACATCCACAGGGAGACTCAAGGTGCCCGCCTGTCGCTTTAGGAACTCCACACATGGGGCTGCCGAAGACAAAAATAGACACAATTTTAACAACTTTTTCAAGAATTCCTTTATAAGTGAAACTTGCTGTAATCCACATTTGGATGCACCGAAGGAATGCGTAGGTATTCACGAAAGATTTGAACTTCCTCACTGTTTTCCCATTTGGCTTTGCTCATTTTGAGTTGAAAGTTCAGATTGGAATAAGTGTTTCCATTGCCGTCACTTGTCATTTAAATATAAATAGCTGACGTTGATGTGGGTCATCGCATATCAAGTTCTAATTATTTTGTAGTTTAGCTTCTTATCATAATGTGGTTATCAATTGTGGTTGCTTATCAACGTCCACAACATATATAAGTTTTTTACCATGCATTTCGACTGATTTTAAGTACAAGTAATACATAAATCGAAATAAGAATGCAGAATTTTAGCAGATTTCCCCTGCTTAGACTAATCAAAAATATATTTATATTACATATATCTATATTGCTTATATATAATATTATCTAACTAATTACCTCAGAGAATATAACAATAATGATATCAGCTACTGTACTTCGAAGCTCCATTACTATTTATGTGCATTTCGATATGATAAGCACACACATTTGGAAAGTTTTATTTCAAGTATGTTTTGAAATTCCAACTATTTAGGAGTGCCAATTAGTCGGTAACTCTCTAAACTCAAACAAAATTTGTTTTAAAATGAAATTCATTTTATTGTTAATTTGCTTTTGCCTATTTTTTTAAGCTATTAAGTACTTTTGATATGGCCAGTCAATCGAGAATTTTATTTAAAGTACCTAGACCTTACTCATTCAAGCACTTTTAGATTGATTGTTTCTATGTGAGGTTGTAGTATTGTGATATTCACACAATCACTGAAAATTATCGCAACAAAACAATTCATATTTAGTCGCGATAATTTCCAGATAAGACGTCAACGTTATCACCTCATTAGCATTCGTTGCAGTATTTTTATATATGTACACGAAATCCATTTTTATGACATGATGGATGGACGTGATAGTTGAAAACCATACCTATATATATTAAATATGTTGTACCAAGACACAGCCTTTATTAATATAAGTAATCAAATGCTATGAATGCGACTATCACCTCATTCTCTCTCTGGAGTTTAGACATTGCTAACGGCAGCTATGAGTTTTTTGTAGATCTCAATGCCATGAAGATAGGTGCTTGCTCGCAAATACTCATCATGATCATGCAAAAGTATTTTAGTATTGTTCATTGGTGAGAATCCCAAGGCGGGGATTCCCGCATAGCGGACATAGCGACTGTCTGTAGCACCTGGGAAAACTCGAACTCGGGTCTTCAGACCGCTGCAGAAATAAACGTATTGTTATCATATTTTTTGAAACTTTGTTGTCATACTTACAGTTCGTCTAGGGTCTGCTTAAAGGCCAACCAATATGGATTCGATGCATCTATCTTGGTCGGCTCAACATAGGGATTTTTCATCTCAAACTTCAACTCAATGTCGCCACCAGCCTCATCGCACCAATCCCGAATTTGCTTCTCAAAGGCAGCCAAATCCAAAGTAATGGCAACACGAATATCAAACACCACTTCTAGTAATGGCGGCACCACATTGTTCTGTACTCCGCCACCAGCTTGTGTGAGATTAACCGTGGTCACGTCTCCAATATCAATAGTAGAATCTTCCTCAAGTCGTTTCACTTGCGATGCACGGAACTCCATCATTTTGTTGACCACATAGTTGAGTTTCTCGCCAGCTGTGTTGGGCAGAAGCAGAGAACCATGACCAGCAGTGCCTCCGAACTTGAATTTAAGATCTGAAAGAGATTGCGACTGTGAGATGAGTTCGTCTCCTGGTCAAAACTAAGTATAACTTACGCCAAAGCGTACGCTCCGCATAGAACAGAGAGTAGATTTCATCTTCACTTGCAATGCCCTCGTCAAAACTGAATCCCACATTTAGTTTCTTGAAGTAATCTCCTTTAACCAACTCGCGCATGCCTAGATGACCACCGACCTCTTCATCTGGCACAAAAGTGAGGTAGACTGTACGCTTTGGCTGGAAACCATTCGCTTTGAGAGCACGAACTGCAGCCAGATACTGAGTTCCAACGCACTTCATGTCCTGGGAGCCACGAGCGTAAATGCGTCCCTCATCATCCAGATCGGCGCTGAATGGTCCATGTGTCCACTTGTCCTCGAAAACGGGAACCACATCCGTGTGCGAGTTGAGAATGATGGAGGGCAGTTCCGGCTGCTTTCCCTTCCATTTCATAACCACCACGGGATTGGATTCGTTAACCGGATAAAGCACATCCACGGGCAGAGTCAGGCTGGCTGCCTGACGCTTTAAGAATTCCACACAAGCGGCTGTAAAATGTAGACATTTTATCTTTATGAGATGAGGTTTTAAATAGCAAAAGTGATAGGTTATCTTGTGGTCATATACGAACTGTAGATAAGAACCGATCTTGAATATTTGACAAACTTACTGTAATCCACATTTGGGTGCACTGTTGGAATGCGTAGATATTCCCGAAATATTTTAATTTCCTCATTGTTTTCCCACTCGGCTTTGCTCATTATGAATCGAATATTTGTTTATCTATTTATAGAAAATTATCTTTAATTAAAATTGAATGACCAACAGTTTTGACAAATTTAGATTGGCTAGTGAACTGTTTGCCGAACAGCTGTTCAATCGATCACTTCTGAATTTAACAGCTGATCGTAGCTTCTTAAAGTACCTTCTCAACACTGGCGGCGACCTTAAGCGACTGTAACCGTTATAATGCGGTCGTCGTTTAAATATGTCCCAGACAGACGATATTATCTTGCTATTGTTGTTTTCGTAACTTATCAGATTGAGGTCTACAATAGTATATTGCCATTAAACTTTATTGCTTGTTAGTTCTCTTATTAAGTTTCGTTTTTATCAACAATATTTGTTTGCATTTCTACTACTTAATTGTTTATGAATGGGCATACGTGACCTATTTAATACATATAGTTAAACGTTTACGCATATAATTGTATAAAATCTTCATTAAAAAACAAAGAATTCGCATTCCATATAACAATAACACATAAATACTATCAAAATAACAGTTTGATTTCTAATTTTTATGGCAATACATTGCTGATATTAATATGATATTGGGCAATATATTTACAGTGAGTTAAGTATTTCTATGGCAAACAAACGGTTTTATTTTATAAAAATAGTTTAACCCTTTACAAGTTAACAATCAAGCAAAGGCTTTTGATTTCAAATAAATAAATAAATAAATCAGTACCTTTAAAGTTTATTTCAAAGAATTGAAAAGTAATATAACATTAATGCTTAGCTATAATTTAAATAATATTTCGATAACTGATACTTATTGGTTGCTTCTCTGTTTAGCTTCTGAATTGCCAGGTGCTGATTTGTGTTTAGTGTTATACTATATACCCAGATATATATATATATATATATAAGTAAACATATCTATATATATAATGGTATGTGTGCTTTCCAGTTGAATTCCTAATCAGCAAGCGTATCATCTATGCCATACGTGTGGCATGTAAACAAGTTGCTGTTGCTGTTGCTGTCGTTGTTTGTTATTGCTACTGTTGCTGTTGCTGTTGCTGTTGATGTTGCTGATGCAGATGCTGATACGAGCACGGCTGTTGTTCTCCATGTTGAGTTTAGTGTGCCCAAATGGGCGTGGCACTTGTGTGCTTGAGTGCGTCAGATTTCACGCTCCCTTCAATGGGCGTCAAATGTTGGATGAGAGAAAGAAAAAAATAAAAGTTGTAAAAAGAATCGAAACTGAAATGTTGAGATTTGTTTGTTGTCTTTACTTTTGAGTTGGATTGCTTGTATTTTGTGTGTGTGTGTATATTTCGTATATTTTCGTGGCATCACAAAAAGTCATTAAAAGTTCATTAACAATGTTGCAAGGATTTTAATGGCAACGGCAACGGCAACAGCAACAGCAGCAACAACAACGACAACCACAACAGCAACAGCTACTGTGACAGCAACTATGGCAACTGTGTCAGCAACACATGGATGAATTTCAAATGACAAACAAATACGCATACACAGGACACACGAGCAACATATCTATGCACTATACCTAAATATGTATCACATACATACACGTAGTTTACTGCATGTTTGTTTGCCGTCATGTTTTCAGTACACAAACAAACTAAATGCATTTTTGGTTTATTGTTACAATTATCCAGTCCCTATTTCTGTACCAGCAACTGTTGGTGCTGTTCTAAGCTTCAATTAAATGTAGTCTCCCTTATCCTCATGTCATCTGACTGGGTTATACTATCAATAAGCTTTTGTACAGATGGAATATTTAAAAGATCATCATGTGCCCTCTTTTATGCCAACTCTGAGTACATTTTGCTTTCAAAGGCTGCATATTAAAACGAAGGGTACAAATAGGTTGGATCTACCAATTCAAGATGAATTCGTGCTGTCGATAGTCGAGCACTCTTGAGTAGAGCATTCGACTATTCAGCTGCTACTGGTGCCATCTAGTATTTTATTTGATGACTGCGCTGACATCCTTTTACAACTTGAAGATAAATTTATGCATAAAGCGAATACCTCAAGGACACGCTTAAGGACATGCTGTACTTCATACACTCAAGAGCTGCAAATCGTTGTACAGCTTAATGTATATTTCAATTTGTGCGTAAGCTTTCAGTTTACTACAAAAAAAAGAAGTAGTTACATTGCGTATGCGTAATGAGTGTAATGTGAAATGAAATCTTATAAGAGCTTGTTGAAATTAGATTCTTTAGATGCTAAATGCAATCGCATTTAAATGCAGTGAAAAATCAACAACATTTGCCATGTAAATTAATTTAAGTTTATGTCCGACCTTAATTAAATAAGTACATGGTATTCTGAGCTATGCAGTTATTGTGCCCTTTTCAATAGATATAAATATGATAATAAATGCTTTTCATTTGTCACATTAAATTGATGAAAATATGCATTTTAAATTAATTATCGTTGTCTCATTACATTCATTTGCCGTGCGAATTGATTACTTTGTGGAATAACCAAATCAGATAAACTGAAATCGTATTTGCACATATCTTTTTATGTATAATAATGATTTGTTTTGTTCGTTAAATAGATTGGCGCTATTTAATTATTCAGCACCCAGTAAACTGATGCAATTAAGCAACTTAAATAATTAAATACATTTATTTTCTTAACTAATATTTGAAAATTGTCAGCCAGCATAATTGATTATAAGTTTTTAGAGAATTCTAGAGAAAGTGCAAAAACTAAAACATACATATTTATGGTCTCACATTAAAAACAGAAGAATGCGCAATTACAAGAGAATTAAAACAACAACAGCAACAAGCTGAGCTCTAATCCTCAGGTGGGCATGACAAAGGAGGATTTAACAGTGGGCGTGGCAGCAGACAAGGCAATGGAGCCATTTATAAATGCGAAAGCAAAACAAAGGCTATGCTAAAAAAGCGAAAGGTCTCACTAACGAAGCACAAGCAAACGCAATAGAAACAGCACAAGCAACACAAACAACAAAATCAACAATAAGAAGCAGAAGAACAGAAACAAGAAGCAGCTACAATGGCAACAAACGGAGAACAGCCTGTGGCAATGTTGCTATCAAGGCAAATGAAAGAGGAAAGTTATGATAAATGCAGATGGAGTAAAGCCGCCAGCATTATTGCTTGTCATTTCTCATCAGCGGAGCTTCGACAACAGACAGACAGACAGGCAGACAGACAGACAGACAGACAGGCAGACAGGGAATGTGGCAGCCAACAACCGACAAGCGACAAGCGACTTCCGGGTGTTGCCGCCATATTTGCGAGACTGTCATGGCTGCCAGGCGCTGAATGGCTTCTATTAAAAAAGCAAGCATGATTTTTGCTTTGCTTTTATTTTCTATTACAAGTCCCTCTCCCAACCTCTCTTCCCTTGGGTGGTAAGAACGATGAGCTGCAATTTGCAAAGTTTTCGCACACTCAATGGCAACCCCATTCCCCCCTATCCCATTTTGACCCTGTGTGTGTGTGTGTGTGTGTGTGTGTGCAGAAACTCGGAAAAACTTCATTTGTTCCGTTGCTTCATTTGAGTTTTGTGTTTGGCGCGACAAATTTTTCTGTTTGTCTGTTTTCACTTGAAATGCTTCCCACTTGCCACATTTCACCCTCGCTTCTGCCAAACGTTATTGCAGCGTGTGAAGCATTTGGCCAAAACCAGAGAAAGTCAAGTTTTTAATTGTGCTGCCAAAGGGACAACCACGTACTCTGTGTGCCAGTCAATGTCTTTGCCACTCTCTACAAAAATAGTTGGCCAGTTGAAAGACTTAAAAGTTAGCCCAGTGCCATTAACAGTTACTTGGTTTTGACCACGTCTCCCCTTTAATGGTTTCCCGGTATCGTCCTGCTAATTGCTGATTGCTGCTAAGTGCCTCGATTTGTGCTGCAAAAGTCCGTGAGAAAAGACGTTTGACCAGGCACTGCAATTAACTAATTGATTGAACTATTCAATCGACCAAAATGCATGCCACCATCTTCTTTTCCCCTCTTGGACTGCGTGTGGGCGTGGCACTAGCTAGGAAATTATTTAAGACAACGTTGACCATTTAACGTACTGGTCAAGGGGGCGTGGCAGTGCGAACAACGCCCGCTTTTGTTAGCCCGCATCGTGGAGCCTTTGTCCATAGCTGATTGCATGTGGCGATGTGGCTAAAAGCTTTTAATGCAACCCATTCATGTCGTTAGCCAGGGTGTGGCACTATACACTATCCACTTTCCCTGCCTCCCTGCCCCCTGTTGCTTTTTTTGTGGCATCGTCTGTGGCAAATACCTGACTATGCTTAATGGCCAATTGTTAGTTTGCTCAAATCATTGGCGTTAATTTATGTGGGTAAAGCACAGACTGGGATTGGTTTAATAATGGCAAAGGCTGCCCATTTAGTCTTAAGAAATGAAAATAAGTAGATAAAACGGTTCGACTAGAAGATACCCAACAATCCAAATCTGTTACAGCTTTAAGTAAAATTTATGCAGCTTCATCTAATCTGTTATCCATAAAAATAAAATTATTGTAATATAATCCCACAAATTACTTTCGAAATTCCAGTGTACTTGACTAAAAGATTCCCATTGAATGAGCCACTTTGATATCTACTTTTAATCTGGAACTATTGATCAAAAATGTTAATTATCTTAATTATTAAATTTAATTTTAATTTTTTAGTTATAATAAAATTTTAGTTTTAATTTAATTTTAAGTATTAATATTTTTTTTTAGTTTTAATATAATTTTCTTGGATTTTCGTCAAATTTAGAAAATAAGCAAAATCTTGTCTATACCTTTCAAGAAAATATAGTCATCTCCTAGAGAGTCCCCTTTTATTTTAAGGAACTAAAATTCCCGTTGAATTACCCAGTTTAATATCTACTTTTCATCTGGAACCATGGATCGAAAATGTTAATTATTTTAATCAATAAATTTAGTTAATTATTTTTTAACGATAAAAAAAGGGTGAAATTATAATTATTATTCTTAGTTTTTTTCCATTCCCAAAATTTAGTATACTTCTTGTGAGGTGATTTCTGTGGCACCCCTGATAGCATAGTCCCTTTTATTATCAGAAACTAAACTTTAAGTTTTTAAGATAGTTATTTTCAATTTTCGCTTAGCTTGCGTCATCAAGTTTCTCTAATTTATGCTGAAAACAATGCTGAAAGCTGAGAATCGAGAGTGTTAGACTTGGGTATACCCACATCCTGAGAGATAATGAAATTTCAGTAAGCCAACTCCATTTTCCAGACTTTCGCCATAAACTTCATCAAATCAACAAAATCGAGTAAAGAAATGAGAATGGAGACTGCTCGACTTGGGAATACTTATTTACCTTGATTTTACCATAAACTACATCTAATCTGAGCTGAGATTCCCCAAACCGCAGTGCATGGCATAAAACAAAGCAATCGGATGGCAACAGCAACAACAAAAAACTTCATTTTTACAACAATTCCCAAAAGCCATTGGCCATTGCGGCTTTAGCATGTTGTGTACCATGTGCCATGTTGCATGTTGCATGTTGCATGTTTGCTTTTTACATGTTTATAAATACGCAAAAAAAAATCTTGCAACTGGAAATGAATGTAGTAATCGTATTTTGTGCCCATCGGTAAACAGAACACACATAACATACATATGCTTGCCGCAATGCCACACTTTGTTGCCAGCTTGCAATTTGTTGCAATTTGTTGTCTCTGTTTTGCGGTTGTTGCTTCAAATGCTTTATGACCGTGCAACGCGCTTCTGCCTGGTCTGCACCTGGTCGAATCCTGCTCCCCTTCGTTTCTCATCTCGTTTATATTCCAGATAGGAGAGTGTCGGTCGGGAAATGCATTTATGATGCATAAACATAACGTATGAGAGACCGCCTCCATGCAGTAAATATGTTATATACACTCGGCCTTCCTAGGCCTGTTGCCGTTGTTGTTGTTGTTGCTGCTGTTGCACGTGGCATGTTTATTTTATTACAGGACACGTCATGTTTTTTATGGTTTATAAAGTAAATGCACTTAGTGCCTCCCTGTGTCTATCTTCCTCCTGCTCTCTCTGTCTCTATCTCAATCTATCACTGTCTCTTTCTATAGCTTCCTCTGTCTTTCCCTCTCGTTGTCTGTTTAAGTTATGTCAGCATTGACGTGGCGTTAATTGAATTTACAATTAAATTGAGATTATTGTGTAATTTATGCATGTGACATCCTTCTTAATGAGCTGCATAACAGCCACGCCCCTTTGCCGCCCACACCTGTCCACTCACCTCTGTCAGGCAGTGTTAATTATTAGTATACTACATATAGCATTGGTGTCAGCCATAGCTCTGGGCCATCTACTGCAGCTTAGATCAGCTATCAAACTGGCCAAATCCCCTTCTGGCATCCTGTTTGACATCCGGCGACATTTTGCATTACTTTGCCAACTACTCAATCCCTAGTTCATTGGGATTGCCACCAGACGCCACCAGAAGAATGCAATTTCCTGCCAGCCGAAAAATGTTCTTTCCCATATCACACAACTTTTGGCTCTCAAGTCGAGTCGAGTCGAGTCGAGCCGTTAAGTTATATTGATGGATTTGCACGTTTTGGGCCAGGCTCACGCTGAGTTTCCTGTCAGGAAATGTGGTAGCCAGGACATCCCCTCAGCTTGTCTGGGGCTCGTAATAGAAATTGATTTAGCATTTGTGTGCACGGAATTGTGCAATATATGTATGTATGTATATGGTCCATTCGAGCCAAGCTGTTACCGAGGCCACAAAACAGCCTGGTTGATAACCACAGTGCATCTGAGCCAACATTTTTAGACACAATGCGAGTGTAAGCCCAATTCCAGGCTAATGCATTTTTAAAGCCAACTGCATAATTTATGGGCCACAGCTCCAGTTCAGTCAGTCAGTCAGTCAGTCACTCAGTTAGTCATTTGGCCATTTCCATAAATATACATCCCTCCTCCTCCCGCATCGAACCATCCTCGTTCTAATTGCCACAACTAATGCGCTCTCGCTTACCACATCAAATCTGCAATATTTTCACATTTTTATGCACATACCAACAGCATTTGTGGCTATTTATGCGCTGACCATTCTTCCATCCGTCTGTCCGTCCGTCAATCCGTCCGTCCGTTCGTTCGTTCGCTCCTAATGCCATACATTTTATTGATTGCCAGCCAAAAAGGAAAATATTGCATCCGTTGGCATCATTGGCATTCATTCGATGGCCGCTGCATAATTTACAACAGTTTCAGCTGCATGCCGCATCAATTTGTTATACCCTCTCCAAAGGATACTATAATGATGTCGCAAAGTGTGTAACACGTTCAAAAGAATACGTTAAGATTGACTAGACATACAGTCTCCCAGCTGTAAACATATTTTTTAATTGTTTTTCTAGCCATATCGTTTTAATTCTGAAATCACAGTGGTTTTAATATGCCACACATTATTAGGAAAGGGTTTTTTTTCTGTAAATAACTCGATAAAGCTTTCGAGATTTCAATAAAATTATAGGCAGAATATCTTGTAAAAATGTTTTTAATAAAACAACTATTATAACATCATTGGATCGATACAAATTTTTTTTAGATTAGGAATAGCTCTATACATATTCTTTATTTTATTATAATAATAATCGTTCGTTTCAAATGAAAATATTTTCTTTATCAAATTCAAGTGTCAGTTAAGCAAAAAAAAAGCTAAATTGAGTAACAAATTGGGTAACAATAAATTGGGAAAAAACCTAAAAGGGTATCTGCATGCCAAAAAATGTATCAATTATTACTATGCTTTGTTCAAAGTATTGTTTCATAGGACTCAACTGAACAAACGCGAATTGAGGTTCGTTGATTGTCAATTTAATGCGACCATTTTTAACGCTGATTGCAACTAGAAATTTTGGTTGCATTCAACGTTAGCTATTCATAATATATTCATATCGATGCAATGAATGGAAATTCGAAATGCAATTCTTCAATTAGAATTAGAAGGAAGTATCAGAGTCTCTCGGGTACATCCTTTTTGGGTTGCACCAAAAATGTCTGAATTTAAGTAAAAATTGCATTTACATAATGCAGCCCAAATTGACAGGCCAAATGGCAGTCGGCCACACCCGCTCAAAACTCAGCTTGGAGGAGGAAGAATTGTTTGTTATTCTTGGCTAGTGAGTAAGGAAAACAATAAAGAAATTGCGGAGGAGTATACAGTGTAGAATGAAAAGAAAAATGAAATAAAAAAAAGCGCCACGAAAACAAAGTCGTAAATTCAATTTAAAGCTTGACAGATTGCCACAGTGCGGCTAGTGGGCGCATGCTGGGGGGCGTGGCTGCTGCACAGCTGCAACAAAATGACGTGAATAAAAGTTGCACATTTTTTTTTTTTATTTGTTTAACAAAACGTGCAAAATATTTGCCAGCTTTGGAAAGGAAGCACAGCGAATTAAGGTCAAGTTGCGGAAAGGACAAGAGAAATAGAGAGAGAGAGAGAGAGAGGAAGAAGGAGACGGAGAGAAATAGCTGGAAAAAGGGCAGCACTTGCTAGGCACCTTCAGTGTCGGGTCGGTCAATTAAATGGGCTTTAATAAGCCAAGCCACTTAAACAGTCAAAAATCCGGCAAAGAGGTTAAACTGCAGCTGGTTGGAGTTGCAGTTGCAGTTGGGTGCGATAACTTGCTGCAGGCACTATTATCTATATCTATGTGTGTGTGTTTGTGTATTTGTATTTGTGGCACAGTGCCGCACAGCTGTTAGTCAACTGGATTTGCTTGCATAACGCGAGAGTGCAATTTGAGCCCCCAAGGAGGAGTTTCGGCAGCTGGTAATAGCCAGAATGGCAGTGGCAGTGGCAGTGGTAGCATCTGTGACCCAGTTAATGTGCAGCATTTGCAGATTCACAAACAGGAGATGGGTTTACGGGTTTACGGGCTTACGGATTCACAGCATATTTAAGTAGCTGATGCGAGTTGATTACGCTTTGGCGCCAGTCGAAAACCACAATAAGGCCAATCGCTTGCCAAAAAACCGCAAACGCAGTGCAATTAAAGCCAACAAATGGAAGGCCAACCGTCCAATCAACGAGGCAAGAGCCACAGAATCGACATTCAACCTTCAGCCAGGCCATTTAAACGCGACGAACAATGAGTGGCTCAAACTGGACTCTCTCTCTCTCTGATACCATGTGAAGTAACAGGAGGTGCAATCTCAAAGGGAAACTGCGAGGATGCCAAACCGCGAACGGGAAACATGAAACGGAAAAGTGGGAGACGCGCACAAATTGCATTTTAACGCATGCAAATTGCCCGGGTCCACGTCCTGGATGACTTTATTGCATTACAGTTGCCAACTGAGTTGAGCACATCTGCAACTATGGCAGATCTCCCATGAGAGTGTGTACCACAATTGCTACAATGGATCGAATGCGTGGGTCAGCTAAGTACTCGGTACTGAGAATGCCTTCAGTCCATAAATGAGGTCAACGTATGACCTGTTTGATGATGTTTTTACCCTCAGTTACCAATTTAGCAACTGTCCGCTTAAAGCTTCTGGCTGCAGCTTCTGTTGTCGCCAAGTGACAGCATCAGCAGCAACAACACAGCAAACAACACCAACAGCAACAACAACAACAACAACAACGACACCAACACCATAAAAACTGCTTGTGCTGTCACATAGTAAATTTTGCATTGCAGCCTTTCAGGCGCCGCTTTGCAAAAACTGTCAAGTCAGTGCGGTACTCTGTCAGAGAGAAATGAGCAAGGGTTGGGGTTGGGGTTGGTGTTGGGGTAGATGGTGGGTAGGGGTGGGGAGGTTTGCTTTTTGGTTGGCTTATGGCATTTTAGCAAATGTCCAATGGCCTGCCAGCTGAGGATGTGACAGGGCTTTATTATTATTGCAGTTGCCTGTTTTGTATCATATAGTCAAGTTAAATATAACGCATACGCACCATTGCACTTAATAACTTTCTGCCTCGCATATGAGAAAGGGTTCAGTCTCTCTCTCTCGCTCTCCCAACACTCAATTGAGTTGAATTAAATTAAAATAAATCTCTTTTGCATTTTGAGCACACAAATTGAACAAAGTTTATGGTTTGGCTGCCGGGAAGAATGAATTGTAATAGATTCACTTGCTACACTGGATTTAACTATGATAGTCTCTCTCTCTCTACCCTGCACTCTCTCCCTGTTCTGTGTATCTGATTTTTGTAATATTTCAAGCAAAGAACTTGACACAAGCATTTGCATTTGGTTAGAGACACCACAATGATTCAACAAATGAAATAACAACTGTCTTTTTCTCAGTTCTGTATTACACATACGACACGTGTTAGCATTACGTATACGTCAGTGCACTTGAATATCTTACATGTATATGTGTGTTTAATATACGTGTCTTTGCATTTAAATAACAAAATTAAAAGATAAAATATTTCAATTACAATGTGAATTAATAAACTTCTTCTTCTCTTTCAGATAAACAAAAATACGCAAAACAAGAATGTGGGCGAGCACAAGCGCTGGATACATGATCCTTCAAGTGAGTGACCCCCTAACCCTCCGTCTACCTCTATCCTCTTCTGTGAATATTAAACCCTCCTGAATCGTGTCAAATTTCAAGGCCGAACCGCTTGTAACATGTTTAATTAATCTGAAAAAATTGCAGCATGTTTAAGAATCATAAATAAAATCTGTGACTCCCTCTCTGCTCCCTTAGGTGACCTTTGCCGGCCTCTCAACTGTAAGAAGCGGGAAATCTGCCTGCTGGAGGACGAGTTCAGTGCCGTTTGCGTGTCGAAGAAGGAGCTGCACAAGAATCGGTAAGCAGCCGTTGGCAACATTTTCATTTTGTTATCGTTATTGTTGTTGTTGTTGCTTTGATAAAGTTAATAAACTAATTAAATGAAAACTTGTTTGGTAACTGAACAAAACCCCGTTTAACCCCGCGTTCAGTGATGAGATAATCACCAAGGCCAAATATTTGGAGGAGGAAGCCAAGCGCCGTGTCAATCAGCAGGATAACGATAGCCAAGATGTTGAGGACATCAACAACGATGACGAGGACAATAGTAGCGATGGCAGCAGCAGCAGCAGCAGCAGCAACAACAACAACAACAACAACAATGGAAACGGTAATGGCAACAACAACAACAATGCTCAGACTAATGTCCAGGGCAATGACGATGATGAGGATAAGAGCCTCAGCCTAGGCGACGATGATGAGTCCAAAGAGGACGACGTCTTCTATGAAAACAACATTGCCGTCAGCGATAAGCAGCAGCAGCAACAACAACAACAGCAGTTGCAAAAACCCGCGGTTGCCCAACAGGACGATGATGAGGAACTGGAGTAAGTACTTAACTTGCCATCCCCATTTCTCCCCGCAATCATTATTCTTTTGGGACCTTTTGCATATCAATGGCATTTTTACAATTCATTTAACAAATTCTCATTCGTTTCTTGAAAGAAAAGAGAACATTTATAGGGTTAAGAAAGGGTCACAGCAAGGACTGCTGTCTCTCTCTCTCTCTCTCTCTTTTTCTGATTTGCATGACCGGCATGCTAATAACAAATTGTTTTATCGTGTATACAAATTCCGCAATAAAGTTGCAGGCTCTACAATTTTTAGCACGCATTTCACTTTTTTCTTCATGCTTCTTTTTGTGCTGCGTCATCGTAGCCGTTGTTATAAACATTTGACTTGGAATGAGCCAAAAAACGACATCTTAACGGCCTTTTACCCCTTCTCGCACTTCGTCACTATAGTATCCATAGTTGTATCCATTGGCCTGTTCAACATTATCGCTTTGACCCTAACCCAAATTGTGAACCTGCACGCGAACAGAACAGAGGAATTAAAGTTGAATGGAATGGAGTTGATTCGACTCGATTCGAGTTCAATCGAGGGGTGTTCTCGGAAGTGGGTTACAGTTGCAACTGCTGGAATGATGTCAAAGTCAACTTCAGACAGGCCAAGGTTCAATTGGTAGCGATTTCCCGTCACACCATGACTTGCCCCATTTCCGACGTGTTGTCGGAAAGTTGTAGACAACTTTCAAAATATCAATATCCGTTCAATATTTCATCTTTTGTTGTTGCACTTTGTTGTATTCAAATATCATTTCTGGCTAACTGAATTGCAGCTATGATTCAATTTAACGTTATGTCACACATTGGTCCTCTTCTCATTGAGAAAAATTCAATATTTACTGTGTGAACCTTTTGCTCAACCCGTGTAAAGATTATCAGATAGCGTATCCTGGTTGTCCTGGATATTTAAAGGAAAACTTTTGTGCTCTTCGTGCTGCCAAATCTATTGACCGAAAAGTCTTGGAACATTTCAGTTGTTTGCTTTTTGGCTTTGTTTTGTTTATCAGCTTGTATTTTTTTGTTTTTTGCTTTAAGTTTAATTTCATGCTTGCTGCTTGACACGTTCGTGTTGCTCCCAAGGGGATGGCAATGGAGGGGATGAGGGAGAGAGGTTGGAGGAGAGCCTATCAGGTGAACCTTTGTCGCATAGCGAAAACTTTTCTTTATCCCTTGATGGCAGTTTGTTGAGTGGAAAATTAATTTCCCTGAAATGTTTGAGCTTTTCAATATTTATTATACTACTTTTTATAAAGCTAAAATATTGCTGACAAAGCCTGATATACATATATTCTTTTTTATTGTTAATTAATCATGATTATAAATTGCTCAAAATAGGCTTTAATTCACATTAAACTCTGTGTTAAACTATCGTACTTATGGAAATAATTACCATTTCCATCAATATTTTTGATATTATCTATAGCTTTAGCGTCATAATTACCTTTTGCATTAATATTGGGTCTATTTCCATTAACATTCGTGTTCTCATTTGTATTATTATGATGATATAATGTTACTTCTATTCTAATAATCAATATAATATCATTAACATTATCAATACCAATATAATTATCATTAGCACAAGCATTAGTATTAACATTCTTATTATGTATTATCCTTATAACTATTATTGCATATTGGATAGAGATATTGGGCCATTTTCACCTCTATTGTCGCCTAGCATCATCAATCTATCTACTGACAAATCAAGAGTCTTGCCACGCCCTCTAATATTAAAAAAAAATGGCTTTTGACATATTTTTCGCATTTTCTTTTCAATTTGCGTTCGCAAGAATGTCTCTATTGTGCATATAAGTGTATGTATGAGTATCTGTGTATGTATTCGTGTGAACGTATCTATGTCAATGGCATAGACTGTGAATACCCCTAGGGGCAACCAATAAGAGCCACAAGGGGGAAGGGTGTTGCCTTTGTGCCCGGGGAGCATTGGGCTGACAAAATCAATAGTTTGCGCGCACAATTTATCTGGCATTCCGTTAGCTCAGTTCTCCATTTGGCCACAAGTCAAACAAAAGATTTGCTTTGTGAATGGGCCACTTGCTGAGTGAGTGGGAGAGTGAGAGAGTGAGAGAGTGAGAGAGAGAGAGTAGAATGGGGTAAACAGATATTCTGGGGAGGCACTTATAATAGACCAAAAAGCAGTGCACACTAATACACGCACAAACAGAGACACACACACACACACACACATACACAGACACTTGTAACTCATAACTCATGTAGTCAGGCATTGTTTTAGTAACAATATGGCCCCCGCTTGTGGTTTTCTCTTGTAGGCCAAGGGAAAAGTGAGGGGAATACATATATGTATGTTAGTTGGCCCTTTACCTCGACGAGGCGCAACCTCAGCCGAGCCGAGTTGAGGTTCTTTCTGTTACTGGCAGTTATTCGAAACCACTGAGCTGCTTTTTGGTCTATGCACATGAAGCTGTCAGCATCAGTGGCTCAAAGGCAGCTCGAAAATTCTATAACCACCTTTACTCCCCATTTTTCCAGCCCCACATTTTGGGGAGGCGTTTGCTTGGCGGAAAATTGAAAGCAAATATTTGAGCAAAAATTCACAAATTTCACAGCAAGCGGCAAGCAACAAAAAGCGGCATGTGGGCGGAAGCTATTTGATGTACAATTTATAACAAAATATCCAGCGAAAGCATTCATTGACCCAAGATGCCAAAACATGGCTTCAATTTTTCCATGTTGAGCACCAATTTTAAATTAAATTTCCATTGGAATTGCATTTTTAATTAAAAGCGACTTTTCATTTGATACAATGAGACAAGTTACACACACGCACACACATATGTATGTAGTTGACGATGATCTTTGGGTTTTGGCCAATGCTTTGTTTGCTTTGGCTTAGCTTTGAAATTGGCCAGCTTAAATAACCATGTATATATGTTAACTGAAATAAACTGGCATTGCAATTGCTTTGACAACTACAAGTTTAGTTTGATTAAATATAATTTTATTTTATTTTTACTTTGATTTGCAATTCGAGCCTGTAACATATTACGTAATATTCAGATGAATTTTTAACTATGCCAAATACCACAAAAAGCAAACAACTGTGTGTAACTTGCAACGTGCAGTGTGTAAATAAAAGCAACATTTTTGAAATTCGCAAAAGAAATTCGTTTACACAAAGTTAACAAGGGGATTTAATTGATCAAAGTTGCCGCCGAAGCGAAGCTTAAGTGCCTAATTCACAAAAAAAAAAAAACAAAAAACAATAAAAAGCAACTCAATTGCAATCAAAGTTCGCTATTTGTACAGCTTTTATAAGCACCCTGTGCTTCTAAAATATACAAACCAGGCATGAAAGACACACGAAATAATATATTCTATATATATATATACCATGAATTGGAAAGAAAATTATGGTACGTATATTTCTTATGTTTTTGAAATATTGTGTTTAAACAATAGTAACTATTTTTGTACGTTGAAAAAATATTATGATAAAGGTTTAATAACAATTGTTCTATCAGAAAGTTAAATATGATAGTTTCGATACTCCAGATAATAAATGGACACATCTGAAGCTACAGGAAATCTCCTAGTCGAGTACTCTCTGCTTTGTTTGCTCTCCTTTTAATTTTGTTTGTTTAGTTTAATATTAAAATGTAGCACTGAAAACGTCAGCAATTAAAGCTGGTAAATCCAACAATTAGCAAATTGCTAGCATTTTGAACAAAAAGCCCGCTGTAAAATGCAGACTGATAACTGAAAACAGAAAACCAATTTACTGAGTAAACACGCTCAAATTGCACGGCCTAGGGAATATTTTGAATATAATATTATCTCAAAATACACGTACGAGGAAGAAAATAAAATGCTTTCACCGTCAATTGGCTGCTTGTTCGCAGTTGGCCAATAAAAATCATATAAAACTGAACAAAAAACAAGTTAACGCGCTGCAGGTGCAAAATGCTCGACTACGAAATACTCTGTAGACAAACATATTTACAAATATAACTCTAGATTTTCAATAAGTTTATTTTAATTTATTAATTTAATATAACTAAATGTTTGAATTCGATTATGAGTTCGGTTATAAATATATTTCAAGTGAACTTAACCTATATAACATTTATACCTCCACACAAAGTTATTATACTTCTTGTTAATTTTCAGTGAGTATAGGATATAACAAATAAAATAACTTGCCACCCAAAGCCTTTTTAATAAATGGCCCATTCGAGAGAAGCAGCGGGTGGTGCAATTAATTGAATTAATTATTTATTCTCTGTTTCTTTTTTGTTTATGCATAAAAGAATTCAAATATGTGTGCGTGTGCGAAATACATTTTTTATGAAATGTGCCAAAGAGATAAATCGATAGGGTAACATGCCACATTTTAAATACATATGTACATACTACACTATACATACTTGTATGGGAGGTGTTAAAATAACGAATGTGACAGTGGGCAGATTTCCATTTAATATTCAGTTTGGGATAGAGTATTATGTGTATTCGTATTTGGATCACTTTTTTCGAGAGGCGCCAACTCAAATATTTGCACAAATTATTAAATAAAGATACAAGCTGACGTTGCTGGCGGCTCCTCCATTTTGTTTCTGATCTCTGACAGGAAGCTCGCAGGTTTGCCGGAGAGTGCGTGCTTGGCATATTAAATAAATATTTAAATAAAAGCTGGTATACTATAGCTGCTGCTGGCAGAGGCAAGAAGCTGCTCTCACCTGAGCAACAAATGCCAGACTTCATTTGCATAAAAATTAATTTTGCATGTTGTCTATTTGTTATTTGTTGCTTTTTTATTTCACTCCACTGAGTTCTCTTTTCTGATTTCCCAATCTTTTCCACTCTCTTCCACGCGCCAACAGCAACTGCAAGCCTTGTCCCGTGGCCAAGCCAACGTTCCTCTGCGGTGCCGACAACAGAACCTACTCATCACTATGCAGATTGGATTATCACAATTGCATACATTCGACAACCATAAGGATTGCCTGCAAAGGATTCTGTCCCTGCAAGGGTAAGTCTGTTCCCACACACACATAGCCAATTCTATAGCTCCAGTGAGTTGACAACCCAAAACCGAGGACCTAACCGCATAATGAGCTTGAGTCTGGCAAAAGGCCAGCTAGTTTGCCAGAGGCCATTGAACAGCCACCATTGCAATAAATTCCATGCATATTTTGAATCAACGTAACTGCGCACCAGTGTTGTGCAACGCAGCTGAATTGTAGAGCTTAGTTCCGTGCGTTGAACGAACGAATTGATCTTCTAGTTCTTGCGATAGTTCGTTACCTCCACTGTTGTTCGTTCATTTAAACTAGATGAACGATACTTAGCTTATTCGTTCAGTTTAGTGAACATTTGCTGATCGCCCCTAAAATTATACAACAATTACAAAACGGAATCGCTTTTTAAATCCTTGCCATTTTTTCAATTAACAAAACGACTTTAAATTGACGCCAAGCATATCAATTGTTGAATTTTTAATAATCCGCTGAACAACAAGCGCCATTGTTCTAAAGCTCACAATGCACTAGAAGTATGGGTAACAGGGGGAAGGGGGGCAGCAGTAGGCACTCAGCGAGTCAACCAAGCTGCAACAACAACAGCAACAACAACAACAATGTTAAGCACATTAATTTTAAATTTACTCAAATGAAAGCGCATTGCAAGCACTGGCAACTCTTGATGTTGTTCTTGCTGTTATTGTTCTTGCTTTTGGCTTGGCAACATGCAAAAATAAATAAAATACAGAACAACAACAAAAATGCATGCATAAAATAGAAATGACGCCTCAGTGACCAGCGCCAGGATACGAAAACTTTGCCTGGCCCAAGTGAATTTTATGGCGGCCATTTTACAATTTCCCCATTTCCCCATTCCACCATTTTCCATTTCCCATTTTGCACGTTTAGCAGAAAATACCGATGGCAAGCGACTGCAGCGACTTGGTGAACGTGGTGGCTACAACAAATACAACAACAAGAAGATCAACCTCGACCAGCAGCAGCTGCAACAACAACAGCAACAGGCCTACAAGGACAGCAGCAACAACAACATCATGATGAACAGCGGCAATGTGATGGGCAACAACAACAACGACTTTAATACCATCATGAATGTAAGTGTATATTGATCAATATATACATATAAAGCGAATATGTATATCATTTACAGGATAAGGAGGATAACAATCGTCATTTCAATCACATCAATGCCCAATACACGTTCACGCCCGAGGAGATCAAATATGACAACAAGCACTACAAGTATCTCAAGTATACGGCCTATAAGAAGGTAAGATTAAACTATCCTGCTCTTATGTGACCCTAATCCCTACTCTGATTCCTTTCTAAGGACGGCAAGTATCAGGAGGATAAGCACAAGATGCGTAACTACAATGAGAACGAAGTTGTTGAGAAGCAGCCACAGAAATACAATAAGAACAACAATGCAAATGGTAAGATATTAATATGATCTTATAAATAAGATATATGATTTGAACGCTATCCCTGTTGCAGGATATCCCTCAAAGTCGGCCGAGTGCAAGCCACAGCAGCTGACCGCAATTGGGAATCGCCTACTTGACTGGTTCTCCGTTATCATGGCCGATAGCAAGAAGCGTCGTCAGCATAGCCAAAAATCGAAGGCACATTTTCCACCCGCCTGCAAAACTGAAGCCAAGTGGATGTTCGGACATCTGGATTTGAACAACGATGGTCTGTTGTCGCTGCAGGAGATGTACGATCTGGAGCACGATCAGAATGAGCGTTGCATTAAGCCATTCATTGACACCTGCGATCTCGATCAGGATAGCTCGATCAATACACGGGAATGGTGTCGCTGCTTCGAGAAGACTGATCGTCCTTGTGCCGCGGTGCGCCGAAGAATCGCCGGCGACTTTGCAGGTGAGATAGGTACAGGTGGACATTTCTCTAGCTAACAAAACACTAATATATCGTATATTCTCTCTATATATTGTATGTATGTATATGTATTCTATTGAGTTGTTGCTGTGTTGTATTCGGTTTTTGCGTTCCCATTTCGACAACAACAACAACTACAACACAATTCTTCAAAAGAGACCCCAAAAAAAGAAATGAAAGAAAAGAAAAGCGGGTAGCTAGAAGAGAAATCTGGTTTTACTTTTCCATTTCTGCCCCCTCTCCCTCTCTCTATCTCTATCTCCATCTCTCTCTCTGTATCTCTTTCTTCGCTGTTTTGTCTCGCTGTCTGCGCTTTGTTTTACCTTTTTGCTGCTTTCTTTACCAACACTTTTACACTCTTTTACACTACGTTTAACCCATTTCAAACTATAATTAAGCGCCTGCAAGTAATACACACTCTCACTCACATACACACACACACGCACACTTAGAGACACATAAGTAGCCACAGCAACTGTTAAAAGGGACACCTATTTTTCGCTCTGTTTTCCTTTCTGTTTTGTTCTGTGCTTTTCCGCTCTCCGCTCTCCGTTTTAGCATTTAGCCAAACGCAACTTTTAAGCCAGCAAATTAAACACTTTTAACAACAACGCAACTTTTTTTGTTGTCCTATTATCAACTTTAACTATATAATTTACATTTTTCTGTTTTTCTTTTTTGGCTTTTCCCTCAACACGACCCAAAAAGTACAAACAAAAAAACAGTGCAAGACAATAGAAATAGAATAAAATATATAAAAAACAAAAAAAAGAAATTCGCTTTTGCTGCTTTCTCTCTCATGTTGCACGGCAAATTATGCAGAGACTTACTAAAATTGCGCATTGTTATTGTTCTTCTTTTACTTCTACTTCTACTTCAACGTTTGTTGTTGTTTATGCTATTGTTGGTGGCATAAACTAATTAGGCGCCTACGCACCAGACTGCGACGTCCAAGGATTCTACAAGCCCACACAATGCCACAACTCGGTGGGTGTCTGTTGGTGTGTGGACAAGCATGGAGTTGAATTCGCCAATACACGCACACGTGGCAAGCCCAACTGCGGTGAGTAGCACACTCTCATATATATGTATTTGACACAAATCTATCTGTGGCATGCGGCATGCGATACAAACGCATATTGTGTATTGGCGTTAGGCAACAATGCGTATACGTAATATTTGCCATTGAGTTTGAATGCAAAAGTGATGTAAATTCGGTCGGTTTGTAGTTATTTAAGTTATGCTAAGCGGATAACCATAATTAGGTTTTGCTATTAATATTACGTATACGCAGTGTATAGCAGAGCTAAGAATTATAAGCATAGCAGTTGAACATTAAGTTGCCCACATTAAATATGTAAAACTGTGCAAAGGCCAAGATTAATGTTAATTCTCTTGGCAAACTCATTTGTAATATTCATTTTTAGATTTATGTTTATGTTTACGTTTACGTTTATGATTATGATTACTGCAGGCCAAGCTCAATAAATTTGTATAGCTCGCAAACATAAGAATTGAAGGCCGGCAAAGATTTAATTTTACGTTCCATTTGCACAGAGTCCGTGGTGAACAATGCCGCCTCGCTAACATCCGACGATGAGGATGAGGGCGCCGATGATGAGGACAGCGCGGAAGGCAGCGCTGATCAAATGTTGGTATTCTAAAAGCCACGCCCACAACGCCCACGCAGCCAAGGACGTACGTACATATTGATTGCCATGGCTAACAATCTGCCACAAGGCAACTAATCCAATCAACGAGCATTACGGCGTAAGCGTTGGACAAAACAAAATTAATATTATTATAATAATACTACCAAAGAAACCATAAAAAATAAAAACAACTTATAAATGAAAAAAAAAAAAAAAACCCACAAACAACAACATAAATGTGCAGTAGTTAAGTAAGAGTTTTCGAATAGAACAACAACTACATATATTTAGCAGCAAAAAGCAAAAGCAAAAAACACACTCGCAAATTGATAGCAAAAAGAAAATGATAATGAAAATTAACATGATATATAAGAAAACTGAGAGAAAAATCATCGTTTGATAAGCGTCGCATAGTTCAAGGCGTAAAGCACGCAAAATTGGTATAAAACAAATGCAAAAATTAGCTTAAATGTATAAGGTTAAAACCGCTCCCCCACACCCAATAATAATGTTAACAAAAAATTGTGGCACAGCAAACACTTTCCATCCATTAATTAACTGTTTATTTGTTTGCTGTTGAGTTATGACAAAGTTATGTGTATTTTGTGGCTGTGTCTAAATGTTTTGGCGGTAATTGAATTGGCCGCAGCTTCTGTTATTGCACGCGAATCCGTCTTTTAGCTTTTAAAGAGATTATTGTATACACATTAAAAATGTTAATTGCCATTTATATTTCTCTATATCTATCTCTCTCTATCTCTATTCCCCGCTCAGTCTCTGCTCGATACCGTTACAAAACCAAACACACACACGCTAAAAATTCCGCCCAAAAAAAATTACATATAAATTTATGTGATAGGTTTTGAAAATATAAAAGAAATTAAATTAAAAGCAGATGATGGGGAAAAAACCAAAACTGAAAAGCTAGCAAAATTTTCTGTTCGCTTCAAGTAAATCGTGAAATGTTTTATATGACATTCAAAAGCGACTAAAGAAGTTAAAATGAAAAGGTAAACAGTCATAATTAGTTGCACTTCCATTTAGAGTTACTTAGTGTATTGCATACCAGATATATAGTGAGAGCTGAAAGTCAGACGATCGACTATATAAATATGTATACATATTTCAGCATTCTTTAGAGATTCCTAGAGTTAGAGGAAACATATACCACATAATTATGAGTAGGCACTGCTTTCATTTAATAGAAGATGTTCCAACTTCCAATTTAGCACCTGCTAATAGATAGCTGAGTAATTGCTTATTCCTATCAAATAATACACCCAAATCACACAATTATAACATTTGCATTTGGGCATTTTAAAATTGCCAAAAACAAATAAAACAAATAAATAAACAAACAGATATGAAAATGAATTTGCTAAAATATACATTTAACTTGCAACCAGGCACACCGCAATGAGATCTACAAATTTCCACATAAATCATATTAAAATAATATACGATATAAACGTAAGAGAAAATGCTTATGCATACGTACGAGTATATACACAATATATATATATATATATACGTATATATATATAAATAAAAATAAATATAATATAATATGTTTAATATGTATGTAAGTATATAAGTGGCATAATTAAGTGGCAGCATAACGGTAAATCAACTTCAATTCGCATTTCACATGCATTTCATATATAGTGCATTATTCATTTTGCTAATTTATCCAAAAAAAAAAAACATTTTTTAAACAATTGCTTGCAATAATTATTAACTAGCAAATTAAAGTAATTAGTAGAAATGGTACTGCGCCTAAAAAATCGGACAAATTCAATTCGAATAACTTTTTATGATAGCAGTATTTAAGTCAAACCTGTTCTGATATCCATTTTCTCAGAAATTCCACACACAAAGCTCCAGCGCATACTTTTAAGGGCTGCATGGAACTACTTATTAATTTAACTTTCTGACGATCCTTAAAGTATGTTTTGTTTACTTTTGTGAATTTGATATGAAGGTGAAATGTGGTAGAGATTTGATATGTGAAATGAAAGGGAAATTGATCATAATTATTATAGAAATTGTGTTTTCTTGCTGCATTTAAAATTGTCGCGTGGTTTACACCCTATAAACTGACTATATACTATGATCACGATTGTATTTATGTATGTATTTATGTACTTGTGTATTAAGCAAATTGCATTAATTTTAGCGAGTCAAAATAAAAGAACCTTCAACACCCATAATATACATCCCTAAATCAATTAACTTTTTGGCCCTCAAACATCAAACTAAAATAAATGCAGATCTTTTCCCGTAATCACTTTCGAAGAATCGAAAATCAAACAATATATAGAATTTCATTCACATTTTGGAAAACAAAAGATTCATTTATTTGTTATCCCCCGTCTTTTACGGCAACCACAAAAAATATATTCAATAGTACGAAAAGATTTTTAACAATTTTATTCAATTATCAACAATTTAAATACGTATAACTGCATTTTAATAAATTTCATAAGAGGTTTAATTGACTTTTTTGGGAAATAATAATGCAAGCATAAATCGATTAAGTAAATAATGTCAAAACGCTTTGGATTTTGTTTAAATTACCTATATATTAAATATTTCTGTTTAATTTATATATACAAAACGATGAAATCAATAAATATTATTTAATGCAATTTAAAATATAGAATTTGAATTTTTTTAGACTAACGTGTAACTAGTGATGAACGCGGATTTTATATTTTAATACCGACATAAGTAAGTATCTGCAACTATAACTATGCTTTGTATGTTTTTTTTCGAATATTAACAACAAGTTTCAATAACATTTTGATCATAAACGTGCTCCTATATCATCAGAGTGAATTTAAATTCGCCTTTCTGTTAAAGTTCTGTTGAAAGATGCATATATTTGTATAACAAAAGTTAATTAAATAAATATATTAGCTTTGTTTTTGTATTTATTTTCGACTATCAAAAGTTGTTGCAATAAATAAGTTGCGTCAACTTGTGACATTTTAACGGACTCCCAACTAGAAGACACAATGCCAAGAATGTGCAGCGTTGATAATAAATTTGCAGCGCTAATTTTATGCGAACACAGAAAAAATAGAAGTCAACAAGCAACATGAACAGACAACAATAACAACAAGAAGAGCAATGTCAGCAACAGGCTCACAAAACAATTATGGCAGAGATTTAAATAAATTGTAGTTTGCGACGCGGCGACAACGGAGGCAGCGATAAAGTCGCCTCGTTTCATTCAGACTTCACACGCTAGACGGGACTTTGAAGAGGGTGAAGTGAGAGGGGCTATATAAATAGGGGGAGAGAGAGGGCGTGTCGTTAGTGTTAGTGTTAGTAGTGTCAAGGGTGCAACAAGCGCTAACTTTTTGGCATGCTCTACAAAACGGAAGTTGTGCCAACAACAACAACAGCAACAACCACAAGCAACGCTAGACAATTAAGCATATGTCAAACACAGCACACACACATGAGCATAATATACACATAGATACACATACTCATATACTTAGGTTCAGTTTGGACATGTGCAACTTTTAGTTAGTCATTTAGTCAACCAAACGGAGTGTTGTCTGATTATTTTCAGAGTGTGAGTTGTTGTTGTTGTTGTTGTTGATGGAAGCTGTGCAACATAGAGTGAGAGGGGGAGAGAGAGAGAGAGACAGAGACATCCAAACAATCGTGATATGTGCGTAGCTATTTGCATAATTCAGTGATTTAAACAATGTGACAAGTTGCATGCAACGCCTGGCTGAGACAGCTACTGTTGTTGTTGTTGTTATTGTTGTTGTTGTTGCTGTTGCCATTGTTGTTGCTGTTGGATGTGGGTGCTGCCGCCTTCGTTGGGGCATTCAAGCGTAACTTTAGCCGGTGCTTTATGGCCTGGTTGCCCGTACGCCCTTCTTTCCTTCCTTCCTGCCTGCTCTGACCTGACTGTCTGACTGCCTGTCGGCCTGTCTGACATGTCACACAGCTGTGTATACTCGACGCGTCAGTGTGAGTGTGGTGTGAGTGTGAGTGTGAGTGTCAGTGTCTCATTGTTGCTTCTGTCTGACCCCACTTAAGACCACAAGACACAGAGACCACATTTGCCTGACTTTTTGGCATTTTTAATTAGGCAGACTTTTGTCATGAGTGCAACATAGGTTAATTTTCTATAAGTATACAACTATATACTATACTATACTAATACATATATTTACACATAGACTGGTTCATACATAATTATTTAGTTTCGTTTTTTTTTTCTATTCTTTTATGTATGCAACTTTGCAACTTTTGTTTTTCATGCGTCATTCAGGCGTCACTTGGCGACGTTGCGTGTGTGTATTTGCAGCTGACACAAACAAAAATACACAAACACACAAACACACACATACACACACACACTGACGCAAACACTCACACACGCACACACTCACATACACGCAACTGTTTTTATAGTTCAAGGTGAAATGCAAAACTCTGTGGATCGGGCATGAGCTGAAAATAAACTTGCAACTGGCCGCGGCCCTTTGTTTATGGCTGCCACACTGCCACACTACACAAATTTGAAAGTCACATTCTTGACGCTACTGCTATTATTGTTGCATTTGTGTTTTATACATACATATATACATGCATATGTTTGTTGGCTTGACCCTTTTTCAACTGGCAACATTTTGGAATCATACGCTCAGGGGAAAGCAGGAGAATACTGTGGACAGAGGGGAGGTATTTCGACCTGCATATTGTTTTATTTTGCTCCACAACATGCAATTATAATAGTGCCCTTGCATGCATAGTGGATGGCTTATGAATTATTACGTATACGCAACGCGACAATCAAACTGAGGCAAACAGCAAAAGCAAAAGCAAATGGAAAAGGAAAAGCGAAAGGTAAACTGTTCTCTGGAGTCATGGAAATTGCTCATTAAATGAGGTCAAAACTACAATAGCTATTGTGAAAATTTTGTCTTTTAGCCACTGATAAACAAGGGTTGTAAAATATTAAGTATACACCATTATAAAGCTTTTTATCCATTTTTAATTTTAAGTAAATTGTAATTAAGCAATTTAAATATAGGCTAGCAATGCACTTGGAATTGATGAGCTTATATTGCAGTGCAGCTATTAAAGTACTGTTCTGTAAATTGGCTTTCAATTTAATTCTATTGTGAACGATGAATTCTATTGTGAAGAATAAAGATTCAAGACGAGCTTCAATGTTGGCACAACAATATAGAATTATATGTACACTATTATTTCCGATTAATTTGTGAGTATTACCATTGCTTTTACTTTGAAACAAGTAAAAGAGATGAAATTGAAGCAAGAAAATAATTTAAATTGAGCATTATCAGTTAAAAGGACTTTGGATTAGCTCTAAAACTCACAATCAAAATTTTATGAAAATTAAATTTGTATAATTAAAATACCAAGCTTAAATGTATTGATATTTTCGATCCTAACTAATTATAGTTAACTTGTAAATATTTTAGATAAGGTTCTACAATGACCTGTTGATATCTAAAATTGGAATATTAATTAAAAGTCATTCGCTTTCCGAAAGAGCCTTTAATAAATAACTTGAAATTTAATGTACATTTAAATGGTATTTCATACATGCATAGTATGAATCCATATTGTAACTGGCAAATTGAGCAATTGCATGACAAAGTCCCTAAGTTAATTAAGTATACGTACAGATGTCCCGTACATAACTCACAATTTTTGCCATATTTAGTTGTAATGCATGTACACTATATGTAATGTCAACCGTAGCTTTTGGGACTGTGGGCACATCATCGCTGAAGCAAAACATCTGGGCGTCGTCTAGGCAGCAACTGATTGTGACCTTGACCAACTTGCCAATAAGTAAATTAACAAAAATTCCACAATGTGTAACTGCAAAAGGTCACGCACAAGTCGCTGGGCATCCGAATGTGTCTCCAAATACGAAATACAACATAATTATGTCAACGGGCAATCACTTCTCTCTCTCTTCTCATTCTCTCTCTCTATCTGTCTCTCTCACTCTCACTCTCCCTAACCGCATTGCTAATTGATTGTGTGCTACTGTAACTAATTAGAAATCAACAACAAATTAAGCAGATACAAAATTGCGCATACGCCCCATGTGTTTATGTGTACAACATGCCAAAAGAATCAATTGTTATGGATAACTACACGCACACATACATGTAATGCTGTATTTATGTTGTAACTGTAACAATGCAGATCAACAATTGTGAATTAAACATTTATCATGAAACTACAACAAAGCGACAAACAAATGTTGTCAACGGCCAAAACCACTGAACTGTTAAATGTTCCATTGACTACAACAACAATAAGACGACAATTTGACATTTACAACAGCAACAGCAACAACAACAACAACAGCTGAAACACAACTGTGCAAACAGTCAAAAGATACACGGAAAGTGAGCTTAATGCTTGGCTAGATGCGATTGCGCTGCCAATAGTTGGAAATATGTGTAGATATAGATACAGCTGTAAGCCTGGACGCACTACCTGAAGCATGAGCTACGCATGATGCCCTCCCTCTCTCTCTCTCTATCGCTCTCTGTCTGCTGCTTATTGCCTGCTCCCTCCTTCAACTCATTGGCATGTGCTTTAAATAGTTTTGTTTATTGCACAGCGAGCAATTTAATTGCGTCTCATACCTTTCTTTGCCCTCTCTCTCTCTCTCTCTCTCTCTACCTCTTTCTCACTCTCACACTGAAGATACACCCCAGCTGCGATCTAATCGTCTAGTCAGCTGGCGCAGTTGAAATTGACGTTGACATGAAATTTCTCATACGCTCGGTTAGCCGCGACTTCGACTGCGACTTCGACGTCAACGTCGACGTTCGATCAGAGGCAGCGCTGCTTTAGCAAGCAGCATGCATATCAGCTCAGGTAGCTGCAATAGTGTGTATGTGTGTATCTGTATCTGTATCTGTATCTACCTGGCTCGGCCTCAGCCTCCACCTCAGTCGCAGTTGAAGCCTCAGCTATTCGCAAGTCGAAAGTCGCGCTCGTTGGACGTGAGCTTTAAAATCCGTGTGTAAAGTGCATTTCGGTTAATTGCAAGTGCAATTTAAATATGTGTCGGAATAAAGTGTAATAAATAAAAAATGATAAAAAGATGTTTGTTGTAGCTGCCCTGGCATTAAATTTAATTGCCCTAATTGACGACCCTCGATATTCATTTTCAGCCAATGGCAAATTTTTAATGCAAACTGACATTTTTCGATTCAATTGAAAGTGTAAAATTGTGGCAAACTTAAGCAGGCCAAAAAGGCAAACTAACAAACAACTGCCCATCAATTCTGGTCAAAATTATATACATTAACAAATTTGCTATGCAATAATCATAATACCTAACAACAAAAACAAAATACAAGCGAACAACAAGTTGAAAAACAATGCTGAAATTAGAATCAACAACGCAATGTCTGTGCAATTTAATATTCACAATAATATTATTGTTGTTGCAACAAAATTCAAGCGGTAAGCAATATTCTGGCCAACTGCAGCAACCTGCCGTATAGGACATTTGGCTAAAACCAATAACCAGCAATTCTACTATGCAAATAATTTGTAGGCTTAACTAATTAGGCTTGATATTTGAAACACACATTCGACTATTTGTCTACCCTGTAATTAGCATTGAAACGAGGTTACATTGACAGACAGCTAAGATAGTGTATTTAGCTAGTTATTTTTTATTTCAAATATTCATATAAAATATAGCCACAGTTTGTAAAATAAAATAAATATGTGTAATGAATATCTGTCAGTCAATCGATGGATTTAATTGAAACATTGCTGCTCATAAATCATTATTTATACCCTGCATCCATTGAAAATCGTCAGAAAAGTGTATGGTAGACTAGTCGATTACATTTTTGAAAATTATAATAATATATAAAATTATAATTTTATAATTGAATTTGAATAAATTTAAAGAAATTTAAATTTAGATATTCTTAGTTGTCAGGGTATTGCATAGTCGAGCACTCTCAACAGTTGCAACTATTAAATCATTTTTGCACTTGTAATTTGCATTGTATAGCAATGTTTTTGAGTCAAAGCCAATACGACATGGATCAATTTACAACAGAGTGTTAGAGAGGGAGTGTGAGACAGAGAGGGAAATAGATAGTGGGAGAGTGAGACAGAAAGAGATTAAAATACTCAGATGATGCTCTTCCCAACTATTGTTTAAGTGCTTACATAAGTTATTAGAGAAGGAAGTAATCGCACTTGACTTAATTGTTAAATTAAAAGTAGAAACAATTTCAACAATTCCTTGAAGGGTTTGGTTTCTAAGCCCCCCCTTACAGTATATAAATAAATGATCATATTACTATATATATATTAAGTATACATAACTAAATGCCTGCCTAATTGCTTAGTTATGCATAGAATTCTCGCTTTATTCGCTTGGATAATCAATAACAATATTTGGTATTCTCTCTCTCGCAATGAAATCAATATGCACAGTTCGAGGTATTGCTCAGATACTAGTAGATATATATAGTATATATAGTTGTCAGCAATTTGTGGAATGTTTGCTTCTCAGTCAACCGCAGAGATTAAGTCAACTATTCTCTGACTCCGACAGATGCATTGCTGCTCAAGTGTCCGCTGCATCAGATGCAGCTACAGAAGATTGTGGGATTCCGTCCGCCTCTGGATTATCTCAGTGAACGGAATTTGATTTATGCTCCGCCAACTGTCAGCAATTTTAAGGATCGCGATCGAAGAAGTGGAGACTATGGATTTCCGGAAGATGTAGCCGGTCCGCCGGCAAGTCAGATTTGTTGGCGGAGCTGTAATGAGGATCCGGATTGCATAGCCTATGTGCATCTATTGGATGTAGATGAATGCTATGGATACTCGTATTTTGAGCGCAACTCACGCTATCTGCCCATTGCGGATGATTTGCCATTGGTGGCCGATGGCGAGGCCATGTTCTATGAGAAGACCTGTCTGCGGGGTTTGTATTAACGGATGGGGGCGGCAACTTGTCGAACCATGGCTAACCTTGGCTCATTGCAGTGCCCGAAGCGTGTAGAGGCCGCCTTTGGGCGCTCACCAAAATTCCGGGTAACAGTCTGGTGTTCCATGGCAGAAAGACCATTTCGACGCTGGTCACGCGTCGTGAGTGCGCCGAGAGATGTTTCTTCGAAACGCAATTCAGATGCCTCTCCGCCTCGTTTGCCCCATCGTATCGGAACAATCGTGAGCGGTAATTGACGGTTTCAGCTAACAAAGCTAACAAAATTAATTGCCATTGTTATGAATACTTAATGGAAAATGGGAAATTCTTTCTATCCGATTATGATATCATTTTAGAATTCCCAAAGCTGTGAAAAATGATTCTAAGTTGTTTTTATAAAATTATACGGCTTATATTATATTTCCAACCATAATTGAATCTTACTACTTGAATATATTGAAATAAAATTGATTACTTTCCAAGACTTCATACATTAAAATTTTTGAAAAAATGTTAATTTGATGTATCAAAGACATAAATGAAATGATTTGAGCCTTGGTTCAATTTAATACTATACAATATAATTTTTACTTCCTCTATTCAAAAGGAAAAATACATTTAACGAGCAAAATTAAAAATTAATTCAAAAATCTAACTTAAGAATTTCATTTAAAAAAAATCTATTTTTTAAATTGAACTCCCAATTTTTTATAAACTATTTAGAAAGTTTATAATAGAATTTTTCTACTGCTAAATTTGAAGTTATGATGCTTATTACCACTATATTTTTATAATAGCTGTGATTTTCATCATCCCTAATTTATCCCGCAGAAAGTGAAGTCATAAATCATTGAGAGATTCACATTTGTAACACAATTTTTCCCCCGGCAGGTTTCGGAATGAGGCGCGTTCGACGCTGCCACATGCCACATATGGTCGCTGCACGCTGAGCGACAAGGACAAGTCGATACAACCCGACGCATTCCGGGCAGCGCCCTACGATGAGGAATACATGGAGAACCAATGCTATGAGCGAGCCATGGAGAACGACAATTGCTCGTATGAATTGTATGCCAACAGCAGTTTCATCTACGCGGAAGCCAAATATTTGGGCCTAACCCAGAAAGAGGTGTGCCCCATGGGTTGAAGCGCTTCAGCAAATCGCGTTGCGCATTATTATGTGATTCTAATCGATTTTGGCCCCCTTTGATGATTGATGACCTTTTCGTATTCCAGTGTCAGTCGCTTTGCACACACGAGTCCAAATACTACTGCCAAGGCATCTCCTTCTACTATGTGAATCAATTGACCCGCTCCGAGTGTCTGCTCCACTCCGAGGACATCATATCGCTGGGACCACGCAGCCTTAAGATGCGCGATAATTCCATTTACATGCGACGCGTCAAGTGTCTTGATGGTGAGTTAATTTGGAATATCAACACTAAGCCAAGTTAAGACTCTCACCTTGACTCTCCTTGTTACTACACAGTGCAGGTGTTTTGCACCCGCGATGAGATGAGTATACGCTACAAGCCCAAAGATGCCTTCAATGGCAAGATGTATGCCAGCATGCACTCCAAGGATTGCCAGGTGAGCGATTCCCGCAACGGAAGTTTGTTGCTGCGCCTTGAAATTGGCAGCGAGGCCAAGGAGAATCGTTGTGGTGTATTGCGTGCCTATGAGATGACGCAGGCTTATCACAGGTAGAATTACACAATATCCCCAGGAGTCAACTAATAAACAGATCTTCTTGGTAATCGCAGAACCTTCATCTCCGCCTTGGTGATCATTCAAAACAACGCGAATGTGCAGACTCAAGGCGATCGTCTCATCAAAGTTGGCTGCATCCTGAACAATGCCACCTCCATGCTGGGACGTGACAGCAGCTCGGATGCCTCGGAGCAGGTGCCCAGTGCCATTGCCTTGGAGTCCTCGCTGGAATATGCCGAACAGTAAGCACATCAATGATTCCACTCACAACTTATAACTATAAAGATTATCCTCTCTTTTAGCATGTTTCCGCAGGAGGGCGTGGTGCATTACAACATCAGCAATGGAGCTCAACCGCAGCCACAGATCACTCTACAAATTGTTGATCTCTCGCATCAGCATGAAACGAATGATGTGAGAATTGGCCAAGATTTGGAGCTGCAAATTGTGGCGGAATACAGTGTGGATCAGTTGGGCGAGCATCTAGAAATGCAGCTGGCGCCTTTGCCGGACTTTCGAGCCACTTCGTTGGTGGCCAAGACACAGGACAATCAGAATTACGTATTGCTAATCGATGAACGAGGTTGTCCCACAGATGCCAGTGTGTTTCCAGCCTTGGAACGCGTTCGCTCGCATTCACAGAGCATGCTGCGGGCACGTTTCCATGCCTTTAAGTTCTCCGGCACGGCAAACGTCAACTTCGATGTGAAGATACGCTTCTGTGTGGAACGCTGTCCACCTGCCAATTGTATGAATCTCTCTCCAGGTCATTGGCAACGACGCAAGCGACAGTTGGAACAGCCAGAAAGGCAACTGCAAGAGCTCAGAGTACAGAATCCAGTATACATATCAACAGTCATGGATGTGATGCCGGAACAGCTGAGGAATGCAAGTGCATCCCAGGCAAATATAAGCACACAAGTCGAGTTGCCGCTCAACTACAATCTGCGAGTCCATGGCCCGGATCAGGCCAACAGCAATAGCTTCTTGTATGGAGAGCGTGGTGTGTTGCTCATTGCCGGAATTGATGATCAGCTGCATCTGGACAACATCTGCATCAATCAGAGTCTGCTGATAGCGCTCTTCATACTCTGGCTGATCTGCCAGGTGGCGTTGCTCTTTGGCTGTGGCATGGTGTTGCAGCGTTATCGCCGCCTGGCCAAGCTGGAGGAGGAGCGACGACGACTGCACGAGGAGTATCTGGAGGCTAGACGCGTTCACTGGGCAGATCAGGGCGGATATACGCTCTAGAGATCAACCAACACACATGCGTTAAAAAATTATTTTAATTGAATAAAATTAAGAGAATCTTACAACTGTAAATACAATTAAGAACTTTTCTTGGGATCATAGTGCTCCCACTTACGATGATTGAGCAGATTAAAATCTTTGCAATACAGAGCAATCTGTCGCAGATAAGTGGACAACTTCAATAGCTCCTTATCCTTGCTGCGGTTCAGATGCGCCTGTCGAAATGGACGTATTTTGAGTCCCGACTTGGGATTCATCATGAAATTGCGGCGTATGTCATCGAACATGATGGTGTTCTTGGAGCTGTACTGCTTATACAATCCCCAGATAACACCCAATGGCTTCACATCCACAACGCCACGTTCCGGGACATGCACAGAGATCATCGCATTCGAGTCGAGGTAAAACATTATTTTATAATTCTCATTATTTGCCACGCCCAGCAGTCGCATCTTCTCCTCAATCCATCGCATGCTGGTGGCCGACCAAATAACAATATCGTAGTGTTCATATGCGGAGGTGAGAAACTCATGGAGGAACGGTCGCATCAACTCTGTTCCCTGCTCTGCGGGAGAGCGATGATCAAAGAGAGTATAATCGATGTCCAGGACAAGCAAGTGTTTCCCCTCCCGCGAAGGCGACAGCTCCGTTATCTTATAGTCGCGCACACGTCGCTGCACCTTGGCCAGATACACTGCAGAGTTCTCCACGGACTCCTCACGCTCCTCGGCATCATCGAAGTCATCGATGACCTCGCCAATATCCTCCGGCAGACTGCAGGCATCCTCAATGTCCGCCTCCGTCGAGCCAACCATCATTAGCTTAAAATTGGGCTTCAACTCCAGAGCACACAGCTTAATGTTGTCTGCCGCAGGTTTTCCTGCAAATCCGCTAATGAATTAATATGTTATGTCCACCTGGAGTTCGAATTTACCTTTGTACTTCAGATTTAACAACTTTTGGCGTTCCGGTCGCACTTGTGTTTTTCGAAAGATCTCGTGGCGGAGCACCTCGACGGTGTCCTGGTCGGTCAGGTCGGTCACTGGATACTCCTTGCCACTCCATTTTACAATAATCACAATTTCCTTTATTTCAGTCATTTTGCAACTGCTGCAAATTATTTTGTAACAATTGTTTTATCAAATGTGCTGTCAAATGTCATTTAATTTATACTTACGTACTTAGTTTCGCATGCAGGTAACGGATTGTATTTTTGTTTTGTTTAATTATTAATTTATTTGTTACATTATTTGCGCGTCACCAGATAAATTTCATCTGTTCGAAAAATTTTGTTAAAATTTGCGTTCGTCTGATTCGTTTTTTATCTGAACATTGAGCTAGTTCATCGCCCAGCTCTTTTACCAGTGCTGCCAACTTTTAAGAGGAAAAGTTAACTGTTTCTGGCTTGACATTATTATTGGGTACACTTTGTGTAGTTTTAAAAGAAATACTAATAGCAGAACATAGCTAAATATATATTGAAAATGGCCACAATTCCGGCTAATAGCAACTTTAAATTTGTTCTAACAATTGAACTCTGTTAATAGCCAGAGCTAGCTATAAAATAGCCAAGTGTCCTTAGTACAGTTGGCCACTATTGTGAATGGCAGCACAGTGAACATCTAGTTCTTTTGCTAAATTAGCCAACACTCCCGTAGCAGCTATCGATTGTCCACACAATAACTAATCGATAAGTTGTCGTTTTTCGTTTTTCGTAAAAATGTCGCTTGAAAATTAATAAATTTGGTGAAAATTAAAATTTAGAAATTAGACAAAATTAAAATTAACATTTTAATGAAGATTTGAAGTACGTAAGTCCCCGGGAAGAGAAGATAGGAAATTTAATTCTGAGAAAAAAAAAAATTATATAAAAAAATCAAGAAAAATCTAAAAAAAATTATGCAAAAATTTAAAAAATTCTAGAAAATCAAAAAAAAAAATCCGAAAAAAGGTACAAAAATAAAATGTACCCAAGTACAAAATCAAGCCAGATTTTTTTTTTTTCGCCGGCGCCAAAAAAATCAAGCCAGATCGCAAACTTTTTCGGGATGGGCAACCCTCGAGACGCCGTCCCATAAAACGGTACTTTTTCTGATTGGAACTTAATGGATTGAGATGGCGCCGGATAAAGAAAGAAAAGTTCCATATATTTTGAACGGCACTATTTTTCGTATCACGGAGCGACAAGGCGATAAAGTGTACGTCCAATGTGTATGCTGCAAGAAGATTTATGTGTGAAAAAATCTTCGATACGGGACGGGAAATTGGCACAAGCACATCAAGGTATGTCTGTCTGTTGTCGTTTGGTTTGGTTTAGGTTAATACAAATTTCAAAATGCAATAAATAAATAATTTAAAGAAAATTTAAAATTTAGAATTAGATAAAATTAAAGAAAATATTTTTATTCGTCACCACAAGAAAAGAGAAGTTACAAATTTAGTTCTTAAAGACAATTTGTAATTCAGTAAATTTCTGATTTGATAAAAAAAAATGATTAAGTCCATTTTGGAAATTGATCACATATGTGAAAATGAGCTTAAATACGTGAACCAAGCCTGCCAACCTGTTTTTCGCTGCGACATGACCTTTAAAAGCAGTTGGCAGCACTGAAACTACATTTGGAAATCAGCACTAACGATCCATTCGGCGGCTAAAGCAATTGCTTCGTGTACTCTCTGCGAGTTGCCGCTCTCTTAAGTGCGGTCAAACTCATATACAATACGTTTCTAAGAGCATATCAGACAAAGAAAACCAGTTAAAAAAAACGTTCTCTTTATTTTGATCTTGAGCGCAGCTTCATATTCATTCGTTCATTTCGTCGCCTCTCACCTGTGTGCGTACCAAAAGCAACAGCAACAAAAACAAATGCACGAAGCCACTTCTGCAGCTTGATCGTGTCTCGGAGGGGCCGCAGTCACGACGATCGGCTGAGCTTGATTCAGTTGCGAGTGAAACGAGAAGAAGTGCAAACGTCTCAAGCGGAAAATCAAGTTGTATTTAACTTAGCTGCGAACTTGGAGAAGCTAAATGATGAACGAAGAAGTGAGAGAGAGATACAAAGTTGAATGAAGTTGATATTTGCAAGAAATCGAAATAAATCACAAATCTAACAAGAGTTCATGCATGTGCATAAATTGTATGAATTAAACGCGAGAATTAATTTGCATAAAGCGTAGCCAAGACGCGCTCTTTAATTTAACCCACTTTCTAAACGACGAAAAAAGAAAAAGAATCAAAAACAACAAAAACAACCACAACAACTACAACGAAATCAATTAACGAGCAAATAAAATAATCTTAATAGAATGTGCAAGTGATGCATATGAATTTGTTTACTTGGTTTTTTTTTACATTTACCTATTTACTCATAACGAATTGAAACTAAACGAAAACCGGCCACTGCAACAACAACAACAACAATAGTTATTAGCTAGAAAAATAAAGTTGACTTAAAACGCACTGTAAACGATACCGATACCGATACCGGAACTCCCCTGCCAGACCGATCGCCCGCCCGCTCGTCTGTTAGTCACTCGAAAAAACCGCAGCAACAAAAGCAACAAGAACAAAAAGTGCAACCGCGTCGTGTAAAAACCAACAACAACAAGAACAACAACAGCTGCAAAGAGATAGAGCCGAAGAATTTGGATTCATTGCTGCAGCTTCGAGTGGAAACGAGTTAACGAGCTAAACGCAATCTGAGCGTGTTCAATACAATTGGCCACAGCAACAACAACAACAACGACAACAACAACAAGTTGTTGGCCAACTTTTGCACAAAGTTCATGAAGCCAATGAAAAGTTCTGAAAGCTTTTGCTTAACTGCATTTTCATAAACACATTCTTTGGGCAATAACAACATATTTCACTGCCGGATTCACATTTCACCCAAACACACACACACTACACTACATTCAACGTCTAGAATTTCTTGGATAATTATTACCCTCCTGTGTCCACATTTCTGTGTCACTTGCGCTGACGCTGTGAAATTTCATTTCGAGTTGGCCAACATTTTTTTTAACGTACTTTTGCTGCCGGTTTGCATAGACACCCAGCAGGTAAGTTCAACAAAATTTATTTGTTTAATTAAACACAAACTTAACGTAAGAAATTTGCTGTGAAGAAACTTTCTCAAAAATGCGCTGTTAATAAAGCGTACACAGCAAAAAATTGAGAACCTGTCAACGGAAATGAGCAAAAATGTTTATATGACATATGATATTGTTGATCAAAACAAAAGTACAATTATTCGAGAAAATTAAAAATAAATAAATTTCTTTAGTTTTTTAGTTGGTTAACAATTTTTGTGTACATAGAAATGTTTGAAAATAGAAAAGGAAAATCTTAAAATAAACAATAATTGTTATTTTTGGGGAACTAATTGTCTTAGCTGAAGCGTATAGAAATCTAGACAATTTTTTCACATTCCTCTTACACAACTTTTTATTATTTAATAATCTCCGTTAAGCTTTGCGGCTGAAAGGTCGAAGATACTTAGTTTGACCTCAACCCACGTAACCATAGTAAGAGTACCCGTAATTGATTATGAATGAAACGTTGCAGCAGCAACAACGACAACAACAACATAACGAGGAAAATTCCATTGAAAGCCGGTGGCCTCTCGAAAAGGCGTGTGGTTTTCCAAAAGAAATTGTCAATTTGTCGAGGAAAAAGTGCAAAAAGCAAGTTCAAAATTTACAATATGAAAAAAAAAACTTGTTTTCTGCCTACTGTTCAAAAGAAAAGGAGTTCGATTCGATCAATGGGCAACTGCAACAGCCACCGGCATACTTATAGATACATTTGCACAAATATAGATAGATATGTGTACTCATAGCTACAATAATACATATATTAACTATTTGCCAGCGAGTTAACAACAACATATATGTACATATATAGGCATGTATTTAAGCCACAGAGAGACGCTTTCACAAAACTTGTTCAAACTTGGCAAAACACACCAAGATTTGCATTTGAATTTCTTTTTCGATATCGCGTATATTTTGAATAGTTAAACATTTGTTTAAGCAACACAAAGGAACTGATATTTAAAAACTGCATTTTGACACGAACTTTTTTGAAATAAATAAAGTCAGTTGGAAGTTGTATAGAACGAGGGAGGGAGATGGAGAGGGGGGGCAAGAGTTACGCAGTAAAATGTACAGCAAAAATAATTATGCACATTAAAGCACAGCCAACTTTTCACTTTTATTTTGTGGTTCGTTGTATTTGTTGTTGTTGCGGCTTTAAACAATTTTCAAATCACGCACTTTTTGTTGTTATTATTGTGTTTGTTTTACATTGCTTAGCAAGTATTAAAATTGACTTACTTTGTTTCTTTTTTTTTTACATAAACAAAGTATTTACAATTCCTGTCTGTGGTCATGAACTGACTTGGAAAGTCGCCTTCAAAAGTCGCTCTTAAAACGCGCTGTAATCGCGCGTGTTTTATTCCCAGTTTCAGTTGATTCTTGTAACGGGTGCTGAGTTTGCTGATAAGAAATTAAAATTAAAAACGTGATTGATTGCAGTTAAACTGGAGCGTGTCTAGCTTGGATCTTATCTGCCGGTCAGTCGGTTGACATACATATGTACATACTATACTATATGTATGTATATATATACACACACACACATGTACATATTTTCTAACAAAGTTCAATTTCCCGTCTGACACTTGTTGTTGTTGCCGTTGTCTTCTGCAAATAACTCAAAACCAACAATGACCATTTCATTATTTGTGCTGTAAATCATCTGCTTTTTGTACATTGCTTTTTTTTATTATTTTCTTTCTTTTTTTTTTTGTATTTTTTGCTGTTGCTTTTTGTGCGTCAAGTTTGCACGACAAGCCAAGGAGAAAGTTTTCTTTTTATTTTCGTTATCTTTTTTTTGTTTTTTTTTTTTTTGCAAAAGCAACACAAAATAAAATAAAATTAACGTTAAAATCAAAATTCAAACAAAAGGCAAAATTCCAAAACGCAGCAAAGCTGTTAAGTGCGCAATGCAGACATGTGATTAACTTAACGTATATAAACAAATTTATATATAAAAAAAAGTATACATATGACTTATATAAGATACACCTTTGGGCTTTTATTGTAACAAAGTGGCATTAAAATCGCATAACAATTAACTGTCAAGAAAAAACAATCAAAGGAAAGAAAACAAAAGACGACTGCAAATTTATCAAAATATTTTAAGCTCTTACCCATCGTCATATGAAGTGGCAGATAGATATATAGATACGAGTAAATGTCATAAAAAGATATAAACAAATCGGGTTAAGAGGAAAATTGCAGGAGCTGTTTTGAGTCGTTGTGTCAATATTCAAACATTTGTCTACCCACATAATATATGATTAAATTACTTAATTTATGCCAAAAATGTGTCGCATGAATCGACAAGCGACACTTTCTATCGACCGCACCTTGCGACTCTTGCGTAAGCGGTTTTAAACGCATGCAAAACGCGTACAGGGTATTAAACACCCGCGGATGCGTTGGTCCGCTTCTGTTACATCAGCTCCGAGACGAGGTCAAAGCGGGTGCCTGCACCCAATTATGTCTCGACTGATAATTGAAGTAGCCCCCCTCGTATCACACCCAAATAAAGAAAAAGGGGCGCTGACTACAAATCAATATGAAATTGTAAATAATTGAGGCAAACACACCACGCATTGGGGCAAGAAGCATTTGTGAGTAGCCTCGTGGTGACCCTCATTATTATTAAGGCTTCGATTGTACTGCAGCTTATCAGTTGAAGCTGCAACTTGAAAATTTATGCGACTTTTGGCTTCCCAAATGGAAAACTCTCAAGTGCATTGATTCCCTTCTGTTTGCCACATCAAAACACTTAAAATATATCGAGACGACCCCAAAAATTTCAGTTTCGTTTCTATTTTTGAATACAGCTCGCACACTTGAAGATTTTTGAGTAGAACTTGGGGACACAAAAAGAAGAATGGCTTGTCTCTTTAATTAGTTGAACAATTTTTCAAAGTTTTTTTTTGGGGGGATTGGAGCAAAGATTTAATTAAAACTGGAAAATTATCAGTTGAAATCTTATAACACTTTTCATCTGCGTGCATAAAATGCATGAATCTATCTGTATCTGAATCTGTATCTTTAACTGTATTGGTTCGTGTGCTAATGTTAATTCAATTATATTCAGTAAAAGTTTTTACGTACATATTTCGGTTTGAATGAGAAAATGCACAGGCATCGGAAGAAAAGTGAAAAATGAAAGCGTTCTTAATTGCAAGAGACGCCATTGTAAAATAATTTCAGTTGTTTTCATTACTTTTTTTCTCCATTTATTTACAATACTATTAGATATGTCTGTGTGCATGAAACTTAATATTAAACAATAAGCAAACCAGAAAAAAAAACAAAAAAAAATATCTCACAATCAAATCGAATTTATATTAACATTTGCGCAGGCGCAAAGTCAAGCACGCCAGCCACTTACGGATAGAGCTACAAATACAGATACAGATACAATTGTAGCTGAATCTGTGATTGCATCTTTCACTCGTGGCAACACTTTCGAGCCGACCAGACAATTTCTAATGTGCATTGAATATAATTGAAAAGCAAAGTGTGGCAAACAAAAGCAGTCGTGAGGGGGCAACTTACAAATTGAATTATAATTTCAATTATGAACCGTTAAAAGCGGAAGAAAAGCCGCTGCTGCCATATTGCCACAGAGGCAGCCATTACAATGAGCCTATTGAGAAAAGCCAGGCCGTCACACAACTGTAAATGAGGTTGGAGCAACGCATGCAGATACATTCAGTAACAGATACAGATACAATCTTGGCATGTCAATCAAGAAGAACAGTAAAACGCTTCTAACGCGCCTCAAGCTGCAAATGGAAATGCCTGACGATCTACAGCAATTTGAGCTTTCGAATTCAACGCCCCTGGGTTCAATCTTCTTCTCGATCTTGGCTCACTTCAATGGCTGCTTAATGGCCCCAAAAAACTGACATGTGGGTCAACGAATTTTGTGTCGATCGACAACAACAATAAATTGTCATAAATAACATTTATTTGAAATATTGTGGTTTTGTTCCATGGTGAAACACTTTCATGCATAGATATTGGCCACTTACGTAAAGTTTATTACCTGCACTTTAGTATATAAAACACCTCAAAAGCTGCATGTGTTGTTGCTGCTATTGTCTTGCTTGGCTAACCCTAAAAAACTACTTTCAATTTTGATACCCTGTAATGTGGGAGGAAGTATCTGTAGTACCCTAATATATAAAATTGTATCTGAACTGTTGATGTTAATAACTAACAACTATCATTTCTATATCACTATACTATATTTAATATGTAGTTTCTCTTTTACTATATGTGCGTACTTAGTGCGTTTTATAAATTTCACTTTCTGAATCTTGCGAAATTTAATACAAACAATTAATATTGTGTAACTAACATACTTCATTATAGGGTATTAAGGCGCACACTATATTTGTTTACTTTGATTCTTATTTACCTGCATTGTTGAAAGTGTACTCGTATTTGTTGCTAGCTTTGGCTAATTGCAAAATCACTTTGAGCCTGGCTAACAAATGACAACTCAGCGGGGCCAGCTTTTTTGGTCTGGTATTTACGAAAAAGCTCGTAACCTTGAATTTTGGTCTTGGGGTCTGTCTGCATGATTTCATCGTTGTTTTTTTCACACATTGAAACTTGTCTCCAACTTGCTCATTATAATTTTCGCCACAATTTCGATGAGTCGTCAACTGGTTTATTCTCTATTTTCAATACGCTATCTCTGTCTCCCTCTCACTGTCGCTCCATCAGTTGTCAATTGATTTTTCACTAGAATTTCAATCGATCAGCTATTAGTTGTTGTTGTCGACAATAGTTGTTGCATATAGGGTATTGCTTAATTGTCTTGCCACATTGGTAACTTAATTGAGACTTGGCTTAATTCTGCGGTCAGTCAGTAGACGGTCAGGTTTTTGTAATTGAATTTATTTTTACACTTGTTGCAATATTGCTCGCATAATTGGCAAAACAATGCGCAACATTGATTATTAACTTATTGAAGCGTGAACAAAGACGTTGCCAGTTTCCTTGTTACTGGGAAGTTGGCCAAGTTGTCCGATGATACAGTTCCGGCTGTTTGGTGAACGGCTTGCGCATTTAGACCCAATAATAATGGCCAATAATTACAAGCCACGATTTTGCAAAGCCGACAAAAGACCTATACAACGATAGATGGACGGACAGACGAACGGACGGACGGCCAACATAAATAAATTCGCTCAATCAAAAAGAAAAACAACGTTGATTGCCAGCATTTGCTTTTGTTATGGCGATTTGCTGTAAATTGTTGTTGCTGTGGTTGCTCGATTGCCATTGCCGCCAACGCTTCATGCAGCATGCCCCTTCTTGTTGCAATTTATAGACATGTGTAAATCCTTCATAGTCACGTTCCTTTCGCCTAAGTCTGCCTGCAATTTCAAACTTTAAATCGCACAACATTTGTCCGTCCACTCATGATTTAGTGACTCCTTTCGAATCAATTGAATGATTCATGCAACACGTGCAGCACTTGCAACATTTTGGTCGTTGCTTTCCAAATTTGCCTCTGATAATTCTTAGACTTTTTACAGTGCATCTAAGCGCATTCTAGAGCTTTGATTTTCATCTTAACAATTTGGCAATGCGATCAGCTTAAGGCCTTATTTCCTCATGCAACTCGTGGCAAGTGAAAACCATTTGAAAGTACTCATTGCAGTTGGAAATGTAAATTGCTTGACCGTGTGCAGTTGAGAGTGTGGGTGTGGATGGAGATTGTGTAATCCCAGATTGTATAATGCCACGCCCACCACGTCAGCTTCAAGCCGGCTTTGAATATGACTTTAATCCTGATCACAGAAATGTTGGTAATGGCTATATAACATTATTGGTTGCAGGTTTGGAGATAACTCAGAAAACTCATTCAGATCAATGTATATTTTATTCTTAAAAATATTAAACAAGTGAAATCTCTAATTTCTCTTTAGTTTCGCAGTTTTTCTATTCTTGGTTTTAATTGTTACATTACCACAAGCGGAAAATCGTGAAAATGTAATAGAAAATGCAGTTGGAAACTTGTTTGCCAATTTCAGGTTGCTTTGCCTGCTTTTTTTGAGCCCTTTCCGCTGAGTCAGAGCCGGTTTGTAGATTGCATGACATGACCAATGCCCACATGTCCGATTGCCTATTGGTTTTTCTCACAAGCTGCCAAAGTCAATTATGAATGATGAAAAAATAAACATACAAATCTCAAGATTGAGTCAGGTTATATCTGGTCGGCTTGCGCAACAATTAAGCACAATTACAATTTTGTTCAATTAAATATTTTACATTGGAAACTAGTTTGTTTGACTGCAAACTGTTCACTGGTCACAGGTAACCAATTTTGAGCCGACTTCCGCAGTGAATAAAGACTATGCATAGATATGCATATTATGAAAAGTTTTAATGATTAGATTTAGCTTCCGTTTGCCACATCACGAAGCATGGTAAATTCGATTATTCAAAATGTATCTTATGTGTATGTTGTTGCATTTGCAACACCTTTAAATGCATTAAAACTATGTAATTTAATTAAGTTTCCAAATTGAATTAAACGCACGATTGCAATCGACAAAGATTTGTTGCAATTAGTGTAAATTGTAATTGATACACTTAATGACCAAATGTAGACAAATTATGCAATTGTCACACATGTTTGGAGAATTACGAATTACGAGTACTTTGTAACAGTTTCGCTTTTAATTATCGCTAAAGTATCTCAGTTAAAATGGTTGTCGAACTGTCCGTCTCTCTGTCTGTCATTCACATAACACTGTCTGACGTTTAATGCCATAAGCCGATTTTGGTGTTTTTTTTTCACTTCTCAAACTTCCTGCTCATTATTATGAAAATGTTGTGAGTACACGAGCAGACTGACTGACGAGCTTCATTTGAAAATATGCCAAGCTGAGATCGCCAAACGGAATGCGAGCTATTGTATGAGAGTTTAATAGAAAGAGAGAGCGACAGTTGTGCAGCAAATGTATCTCAAAGATACATTTTGCGTGCTACGCGCTTTCCGCATTTCAGGCAGTCAGTCATCAAATCGCTTCCACGCTCCCATCAAGATGAACGACCCCGTGACGACCAGTGACGTTTTGCGTTCTTGCAGATACTTGCACATAATAGATACAGATACATACATCGCGAAGCTGTACGCTTGCGTATCTATTACGTGTCGTTCACTTATGCAGATCCAGCTAAGCACTTGAATGTTTTCAATGCGTGAGGCAACTGAACTGACAGCAACATGTATCTGCATGTGCAACTGCATCAGCATCAGCATCTGCATCTCACGGATGCGCTACACACATATTATAATAATTTTTGTAATGCCTGCGCCTTCCGCGTTTATTACACTTTAATACGCTTGCCCTCTAATGGCCCAGGCCTTATCAACCAGGCTATCAGATATAATTATGCACTTATAGAACTACCACCAACATTCTCTTACATATCGTATTTAAGTCGACGACTTGGCGCCAAAGGGGCTGGGGGCATGGTCATGTAATGGCGACGCGTCTCGTCGCTTCGCTTGATTGATTTGTTGTTTATGCAGTGTGTTGCATGCGTGCGTGGCATCTACTCGTTATGTGGTCGTGTGTTGCTCCCACTGCCAAAAGGCCAAACAATCAAAATATTTTCTGTTGAGGCAGACATGCAAGCAAATAAACAATGCATATTCAAGGGGAAGGCTTTTGCTAAAGGTCATCATATGTGGAATTTCACAAGCCCATAATATACATCATACATACATACATCATAATCATCTTCTTCATAATTTTCACAATGTTGTCGATGAACAGCCAATGGCCGTTGTTTAAAGTTCAGGCCAAATGTTTTGCATTTGAAGCCATCTTGGCAACTCCTCTAACTTAGGCTGCTTCAGTTATAGCCATGACTACTGACCAACGGCGCTTTTTGCGGCAACAAAAGCTGAACAATACGGCCATAAATGTATTTTGTTTATGCTTCGCTCTTGACCGGTTTGTACAGCTAAGCTAATGCCCAAAGATGAGCCGATATCGAAAGACATCAAGTTGCCGGCTGCCTCAGTAGCTCCAAAAGAGACAACGGCACATTTTGCAATACTACGAGGTCAAGGAGCGCTCATAGATACAAACCTATGAGCATAGATACGAATTTATCTCGCTCGCTATAAAAAAAAGAGAAACATAATCTATCCGTAATATCGAGTCACATTAGCCGCAGTCTGAGCTTTTATTTTGCCCCAGGCAAATAGTTAATAATATTATTATAATGCTTCTCTTTTGCATGCGAACTGTTTATTTATATTTTTTTGTGGTTGTGTTTTGCTTTTACCAAGGCTAAGGTCGAAAATGTGTGCTGCGTGGTCAGAGGAGCTAAATACGTGGGCGCTGTTAATTCAATGTTAAATGCCTGCTAAGCCAATGTTAAGCACCGCACTTGTGGTGAAAGCAATGGCATTGAACGATGGATGCACATTGTCTACACTTATATCATATCTATTCAAACCCAAAGCCCATGAAATTGAAATAGAGTTCAATGTTTTTCATAAGTATGGAAATTTGAGAAAGACAATTGCAATTTTATATTGTTAAAGTTGATTGTACTTTACTACTATTAGTATTGTTTTAAAGACATGTTATTAGTTGTAAAAATTTAAAAAATATTTCAATTCAATTAATTAATAAGATTTACAAAAGATACACAATCTACGTACACATTTGATGTATTGATAAAGTTTGTAATCTACAAATTTCTGTATTTTACCCCTCAGTAAACTGAGTACAGATCATTAAAAAAAGTTTAACATTCAAAATCTAAAATTCTGTTCTACATTTCAATTGAATAGAAAGCGTTGCAGCGTAAAGTATGTATAATTATTCCTGTTCAAATCTACATTTCATTTCTTCTCGTAGATTATCTTCCTGTCGTCGAACAAGTTTTTTATAAAAGAATGCATCCAGGATGCAGTCAATCACAATTAGGTGAACTTTTCCGGCTTGAAAATTGTTTAGTTGTGCTCACAAGGTGACATCACTTTCCACATGCAATTCCTATTATGCAATTGTCTCCTAGTTGCCGTCGCACTTTCAGATACAAGTACTTAATCAGTATCTATAAACTGTAGCTGTATCTGTATCTCGCACAACATCGATGTGCGCTGCAACTGCAAACGGAACTGATCACTTAAGGGGAGAGGTGGACAGTGAAAAGGGGGACTAATAATAAACACAAGGGGTGCATAAGCACACAGATACACATACATATTGTGATAAGTCTAATTATATATATATGTGGAAAATGGTTTCATTCAAGGCTCGAGCTGATGTTTGGGAAGTGCATAAATGAGGAAGTTGCTGCGCATTCAAGGGGATCTTCCCTCTCCCCGTCTCTTTCTCTCGCTTTCTTAGTCTTACACCACATTCTTCGTCGCTTAGAAAATGAAAATGCATTTCCATGCTGGCGGCATTGAAAATTTTCACTCAACAAAAGCGCTTTGATTAGGCGGGCGGAATTTGGAACAGGGGAAATATGCCTTTGCCTATATGCATTTGGTTGCCACAGATGTTTAACGGTATTTGCTGCCTTTTGATTTATGTGGCATCCACAACAAAAGACTCAACTCAATTTGGCAGTGTCATAAAGCGAAGGAAAATTCAACACTCTGCTGTTGCCCATATAACACTTAACCTTTTATCTGGGAAAAAGCATTAATTTAATTTCAAATATTAAAAATACGTTTATATTTTTATCTGCCGGGGGAGCGTCGAGTTTCTTAGATGCCTCTGGAAGCTGACTGAAGCTGACTGTCCGCCTCTTTCCCTCCCCCACCACTTCTCGTCAAGCTTGACTGCCAATGAAACTGAAACATAACGCTACTTTTGCTTTTTATGTGCAGGCGCGTAATTAAGTTGAAGCTGCTGAGGTGGCCAGTTGTAGCTTCAGTTCAGTTGTACTTTGTATCTGCCCCATGCAATCTACATACTCGTACACTGGTAGCTATGCTAACTATGCCATTGCCACGCACAGTGAGCGTAACAAGTATACGTTCAGGTTGTCGCCGTTAGACGTTATACCATCTCACAGTCTTTTATAATATTCGCAATGTTGCAATGCTTTGTTAGTTTGTTAGTTGTAATAACTGAGAAGGGTTATCTTTGTGTACAAATATTTCTTTGCTTCTGTTTAATATACTACAAGTATCTTAAGTATTTAGTTAATCTATCTATCTTAGCAGCTTTATTCTAACATTACCTAAGAGCTAAGATTGAAACTTTCAGATAATATCGAATGCTTTATTTATTTTTCGTATCTTTTTTAGTAATAATTATAATTTTGATTGGATACATCTACCATAAAAGTTTTACTAATCAATCTCGTGAGTAAGCTTTCTTAATTAACTTCATGCAATAAAAAGAAACTGTCATCTTTTTAGAATTCTACTTGTTCATCACTCAAACCTTTCTATTCTTCTTCGAGTAAATACCTTTTTCAGCTGCCAGTAAAATTTAATTATTTATAAATCAGAGAATGTGTTTGTTCGTAAATTAATTTGTTATGGATTGAAGCTGCCTCCCTCTTTCTATCTTATTCCCTTTACCAAATAGTGTTTAATTCTATTTATTTGCGAGCTGCCACATTTGATAATCACGACCGTTCAGTTCGTTCAACTTTCGATCAATAATAATTTTACAATATTCGGTCAGTCTTTTCATACGGTGAGAAGAGCTTTCGTCTTTCGTATTTCTCTGCCTTTTGATTATTTGTTATGCTCAAGACGCGTTCCTGCTAATAAGCTACAAAAATGCTGAGTTTTTGTTTAATTTGACGAGCTTTGAAATGCAAATAAGCAGCTTGAATTTTGGCTCGTATTTTGTGAAGGGAAGTTCTTTGTTTTGGCACACAAATGTGATTAGACGCTCCACGTTTAGTCGATTGTTGTCTTTGAATCATTATAAGTACTTTGGCCTACACATCTGGCCATTGCAATAAGGACAGACACTGCAGACACTTGGAGTTGTGTGTGTTTAGCAACCGGTCAAGGTGAAAGTTGCGACACCTGCAATCGAGTCCAAAGTCGCAAAGTCGCCCGCGGCAAAGCAGCTGTGGCACTTGTTGCACAGCCTCCAAAGTCAAGCTGTCCATTAATTTTTGACAAATTAATTGTCCGGCTAAATAGCAATTTGTTTCGACTCTATGCGCAATTAAGTCGCGCTTTTAACTTTGTTGGTTATCAACTAAAATTAATGCATAAATTAAGATGCGTTGCGCTCAAGTGGAAATGATCATGCCCCCAGTAGTTGCAAGTTGCAACTTGCAAGGCGAGGCAATGTCAATGCTTGAGCAAATTAACTTGAGCTTCATTTGCAGTGACATTTGCAGCAAATCAACGGCGGGTTGACACACGAGAGGCATGTTGCAGCAACGCATTTGCTACCAAGCGTTTTCTGCTCCATTGAAGCATTCAATTGAGGAGCAACTCCGATTCCATCTCCAACTCCAACTCGGACTTGGACTCTTGGGCGTAGACATGCTACAAAAAGCAAATGATGCCACTCAACTTGTTTTATTTTTCTCTTTGTGTTATGTTGTACTCGTAGAAAGTTGCAGTCTGTTCAACTTGGCCAGCGGACGAGTATCTGCATTTTGAGTGGTGCATTTGTCAGTTCAGTTAACGGTTAGAAAAGAACGGCATTAGCCTTGGTTAAAGCCAACAACAGCAGCATCCAAGTAATTTGGGCTTTTGGGGGATTGTGTCATTGACTGCGCATAAATAACCAATCATAAAAGCCTGGTCATAATGTATAAACCGACGCATTAGAAATGCTTAACCGGTTTTTTTAGTAGCTGCTGCCTCTTAGCCCATTGATGACAACTACAGTTACAAGCAGAAGAAGAGGTTGCGAGTGTAAAGAATTTGCTTAGCAATAGGCTACAAATTATGTCAAATACATATGGGCTTAAAGACAGGCTTAACAGGCTGTTAAATAATTAAATTTAAAAATTATTAAAATGTAACCCTATTTTAATAGAAATTGTCTATAGAATGCCAAACAGACAGTGTTAAATTAATTTATGCGATTCTTTAATTATGTTAAGTAATTGCATTTTAAGACTTTTGTCAATGTCAACAAAATGTAAATCATTTGCACTTCAAGTCTGTTATAAATATGTAAAGTTCGTTAATCGCTAATATGCCAGGCTTAATGTTCTTGCCACAAAATTAAATCAATTCTGCAGCCACTTGTTGAGGCATTGGCCTGCCACTTGACGATGTATCCCCATCATCATCATCCACATCATGATTAACTTCAACGTTGTTGTCGTCTTCTGTCTTTGTGTATGCCAGCAAATGACAACTTGCAAAATGACTCTGGCTGCATAATTTATGCAGATGTAGATGCAGATGTTGTTGCAGTTGTTGCAAGCAGCCAGTTTTGAACGACGCATCGGTTAGTAACTGGCAACTTGGCAACTGCGAACTGGCGGCATTTAGTGATGGCTATTAAGGCGAACGCCCATGCATATTCAGTGCCATAATCCCAACGGTATTTTAATGCCAAATGCTTACTCACTTGACTGCTGTAGACAAGAGAAACCCGTTTTTCCGGTAATGACCTTCAGTGTTTGCTTTATTATCACCTCCTCCCCCTCCCACTCCCTCTTAGACAGAGGCGGGTTCACTTACTTCATTTGGAGCTGTTGAAATTCTGTTGAATCCACAAATGGTAGCACTAGAAACTTCCTGAACATGCGATGCAAGCAATTTAAATTGTTTTCCTTCTTGGATCAAATCTCAATTTGACTGTTGGCCCCCCATTTTAGAGTCATTTTCAAGTTCTCGACAACAAACGCACATTTAAGCCAACCACAAAAGCAATTTCAATACGAGTACGTATTACAAAGCACCCCCTCCAGGGCCATTAACTGTACACGATAGCCATAGAAAATGCCAAACAATTAATTACATATGACTGATTTCAATACCAAATCCAGTTCTTACCATATTCCGTATCTCTGCTCTCCTCATGTTAACTCGACCCACTCGCTTGGCTGTCACTCTCGATGCTAATGATCAAATCCAACAGCCGTCCAAATGGAATTTCTGTTAATTAAACAGTTGTCAGCAGCAGCAGCAGCCTTAGCAACACCGTAACCAACTACAGTTTAGCTATGCTCCACACGACCAACTTTCCGCTCCAACCTCTGTTTCCTGATCTCTAATCTACATACATATTTATCTGTGCTTGCTGACTGCGCTTTCAATGCTGCTGTAAAATAGTGTTAATTTCAGTGCGAGTTCTGCATTGCATTTGAGAAAACTTGGAAAGCATTTAATGTAACTAATTTGGAAGTTGAGTGAGATTGCAAAACTGTAACAGAACCATTATTTTTAAAATAAACTTGTCAAAAAAAATTGAGAATGTAATTGTTAGAAACAATATCCACTTTTAACTGCTAAGCTGATGTTATTCCTTGTTCCCGTTCTAACAATTTTAATTTTAATTTCTCTTAATCGCATTAAGATACAGAGTTAAGGCTCCAATCTTAAAGCTGTTCACAATTTTTTAATTTGCGTTCAGGCCAACTTATGTGAGCTCAGGTGTTTAACAGCAGTTTGGACTAATTGTCCAATTATTCCAGTCATAAATCGAACAACACCCTACTATCTGTGTACATAAACATGTCATATAAATGGCATTTAATTGTATTTCGTTCTTAAAATGCAAATTATGTAAATATTGCTAATTACACTCGATATATACTGACTCTGACCATAAATTGTTTACTGCAATTGATATGAAAATATCATTTAAATATGCGAATGGCCAATGAATAGCCCGTTGGTTGGGTCAAAAGAACAAGTGTACACCTTGGCCGGTTTGGCGATTAAATGTGGTAAAAGCAAACCACTTGCCATTTACCACTTACCAGTGAATACTTGGCACGTTAACCTTGATAAACGCTTCTATTTTTTAGTGCGCATTGAAAGGCATTAAAAGCCAAGTGTTCAAGTGCATAAAACTGGCTGCAACTTGGTCAACAGCTTGTGAGAGTGACAATACAATAAAGCTTTAAGTTCGATTACAGACTTTGGTGTCGATTAAAAATGCATTGTAAAGTAAATGCCAACACCTCGATGTCTGAACCATGCTTGGCCTGGCTTAAAAACGTAGACAGAGCAAGGGAGAAGGGAGAGAGGGGGGAAAGAAATACGAGCGCAACGTGCATCGAATTCGGGTCATTGCTTCATTCTTGGCGCCGCCACAATGTTGCGGGCGGCAAAAGGCACGGATTTAACATTTGGTAATTCGATTTGCGAGCCAAAAAGCAAAGCGCAAAAAAAAATATTGAAATTGCATGCGCCCCTTGGGGCCATTGAACTGTATAGTATGTAGTTGTACTTGTAGTTGTTGTTATTGCAATTGTTTTTGACAACAATCAAATTAATGTTGCTTTTTCGCATTGCTTCATATTTTTTCAGGCAAACAATAAAAACCTAAACGAGCAACAAAACGTGCCAGGAACAAAGTTGAAACAGGTAAGAAAAACGTTTTTCATTATAGGTATGAGTGCATAATTTTCCATAGAAATTCACACAGAATGCAAAAATGCGTAACCGCGAAACGTCGCCACATCGCCACGTTGCAACGTTGCAACGTGTTGCTTGGCATGCAACATGGCCATTTGGTTGCCGATCACGCCCATAGCGCCCACTTTATTTCTCTACTGTGTAATTTGTAAGTGCAACTGCAAGCTGCGAATGCAATTGAAGAGCTGTCAGACTCTGGCATGTAAAACACTTGTAATTCGATGCGACTGCCACTAACAATGTGTTTGGCCTGTCTGTCTATCTGTCTGTGTGTGGCAGGTGAGAGGCGAAGGGGGGCAAAGGGGAAAGTGGAGAGGCAACTCTCACGGGCTGCCCCGTGTCGCAATACCGGGAAACATTGCCAACTGGCAATCGACGGCAACAGTTTGTAAATGCAACTTGGCAACTGTTGAAGCCCCACACACAACTCGTTAGTAGCATATTCAATTGAATACCTTAATTTGCCACATATTAAACAATATGTGCAGCGCCTCAAAACGACAATCAACGAACTTAACCAAAGGCAATGGAAAAGGGAGACTCTTTTAACTGAAAAGTGAAACTAGAAAGAAAACTGATGTACGATTGATAAGAAAACATTGTAATTAAATAATGACTTTAATGAGTTTCACATTAAATAGATAATATCTACAATATCCCAGCGAAAAACTTAGCTCTTTGTTGAACTTTATAAATTGTGGTTTTTAAAAATTTAATGATAGTTTCTCATACCATACTCGAGATTGTCCATTGCAGAAAATAACAAGAGATAGTTATATTTTCGGAAATGTCTGAAATTAAATACCCTTTTAGATGGCTTGTACATACAATATATTCTTTATAACAAGAGATAGTTATATTTTCGGAAATGTCTTAAATTAAATACCCTTTTAGATGGCTTGTTTATGTTAATTTAATAATTTTAACAGTTCTTAATCTCTACGAAACATGTTAAATAAAAACCAGTCGTTTTTGGAGGAAAAGCTGCACTTATTTATTAACCAAAACTTTCGTGACAAAATGATAATAACCCCAGCTAGGGAATATAATTGTTTGCTGCGAAATAAGCAGAATTTTAATGGCCATAAGAGATCATGAAAAACTGAGTGCCAACATATGAAATAAATGTAAAATATCTAATTATAATTAACTTAATAGGTTCAAGTGTCTATAGTTGTCTCCATTTGTAAATGCTACTCCCACTAAACGGTGGCTGAAGACAATTGAAAAGATTTTCAGATTTAGAGAATGTACAGAAATAGAGACGAACCAACAACAACAAATGGCAGCTGCATTGCAACGTTTAGTCTGAGAGATTTTTGTTTTATGTTTGGAATGAGCGACGACAACAATAAAACTTTCCATTTCTAACAAAATTACACTCTAGAGCAAAACAAAACAAAGCGAGACAAATTTATCTCGTTAACCGTCTAAGTTTTTTTTCCTTTTCCATCTGCTTTCTTTGCTGTTCGGAAATGTATTTTAAGTTTCCCCAAAAATATCTCTGTGTGGCATGTCATTGCGAATGTTGCACACGTGGCACAGTAACAACATGTTGTAGGCGACAAGAACCAATTTGTGGCAACATTTATGAGGCAGAACAAACGATTAATTAAGGGAGCTAAAGATTAGGTGCTAAACTGCTGGATATTTAAATGATGCAAGTTGCAAGTTATATATGCAACAGTTGCCTCTATTTTACAGCATTCGCTTGATTGACAAACTGAAAAATTGCATATGCTTTGAGGGAGGAAATAAAGGGTGAGACTCTGATGCTAAACAAAAGCTGTTGACAATGTGTTGATTTTAATGAAGAAAAATGTCACTCACATTTAATGCCATAAACTGACAGCAGCATCTCAGTCAGTTACTGTTGTTGTTGTCTGCATTAAAAGTGCATTAAAGCAAATTGCACAAAAATAAAAAATATGACAAAAAAAAAGATAGAGGAAAAAACAACGAAAAAAAGTATAACGTGCCGTTTTACAGTGCGTGAGAAACGCATCGCGACAAAAACCGCTGGAAAAACGCGCGCAAAAGTTGCGCTGGCTATTGCAACAGCGAGCTGTCAAAATGATAATGAGAGAGGGGAGTGGGGGTGAAAGGGGGGGGGGGGGGGAGTGGGCTGTCAGCGACCGTTAGATAAAGCGATAAGCAGCAACATCTCTTCAATATTGCCGCTACCGCAATTGAAATTGTCAATTGAGGTTTCACTCTCTATCTCTATCCATGTCTATGTCTCTGTCGCCCTCTCTATCTGGTGCCACTTTTGGCGTAGGCGACAGTGAAAGTTGTTGCTGTCAGTCGCTGCGATTTGGCCACAAAGTACACACAGGTAATTAATGCCAATTAAATGTCAAGTCGAGGACCAAACACGCGCTGACTCTGGAGACGGGCGTGTTAACAATGGCAACTCAATTGTTTGTTGACCGCGTCGGAGCAGACTTTGACTTTCAAATGTGTTGCAATGTTGCACTGATTAATTAAGCCCAGACAAATGCATTTCGAGTTCGTTTAACGGCAACAACAAATGCAAATGCAAATGCAACTGGAACAACAACAACAACAGCAGCAGACGACAGACGATGCCAGCTCAATTGATTTCATTTCTCACGACCAACGACGTCAGCTGTCAGGCTCGTGAGTTTGCCAGACTGTTGCAAGTTGCCTCAATTAAACATTGCCAAGCAGCTGCTGCTGTTACTATTGCTGTTGCTGTTGCTGATGCTGTTGCTGTTGCTGTTGTTGGCACCCCCACAACAAACCTCAAGCCCATGCGTCATGCACTTTCTACAATGCTCGGCGAAAACAAAAGAAAAGTGCAAGTTGCCGGCGGGTCGATGGGCAACAGCAACATCCACATCAGCAACAGCAACTTGTGTCTGTGCTGTAACAGCAACATTGTTATTTATGATTATTTAATGCAATATTGTTGCTGCTATTGCTGTTGTTGTTGCCTGCAGGTTCATTGCCCAAAAAGTTACAATACAAATTATTGCCCTGCAACTTGCCTGTGCATTCCCATCCCCGCCAGCAATCCCCTGGGCTACAAATTCAGCTTTTCTTTTGCTGTTGCTCTTATCTTGACTTCCATTGAACTCTGAACTTGGCCAGCATCGCAGCAGCTCGCTGGCTTTCTTTAATCGTTAAGCAGAAACAATAACAATAACAGCAGCAACATGTTGTCGTAATTGCCTTTTGTCCTTGCAGTCTTTCAATATTGCGTATACGTAATATATTAGTTGTTGCTTTGGCAAACCTTGTATTAAATAATACCAGTTGGTTGCCCAAGTTTATTTGGCTCAATAATTGCATTTGGCCAGTTCACAAATTGGCAACTTTAAGTGGCATATTGTCATGTTGGCCTTTTGGCATAATTTACAAGCTAAACAGCAACACCATACGAATATAAACAAAATTTAACTGCACGTCTAGACAGAAAACAAGCACAAATTTAAACACTTTGACCAATATTTTGCAACATATTATTAACATGATCTCAAATGTCAATTTCAAACATTAATTACGAGTATTATTTGTTGCTTCTGTCGTCAAATGAACTCCCTTGTCGGTCTGTCTGTCTATCTTTCTGTTTGCAAATGCAATGCAAATAGTTGCTGACCTTTGGTATACTATAACAAAGCACACATACACATACACATATATAAATATATATATAAAGACATACATACCATCAGTTGTTGCTCTGTTTGCTTCGTGGCATGCCCAAAAAAATATTGGCCAGACAACATTTTCTAGCCCAAAAAATTGGTATTGACAAATTGTTCTTCGCTTGATTTACTATAACAGTATCTGCTGTTTTTTTCATTGTATTTATTGTGCAATAAAAGTAAGGCAAAGCTGATTCCTCAAAAAGGCAATCAGAAGTCGTAGATAAGCGTAAAACTGACTAAAAAACTGAGCCAGTATTTAAAGCTCGACATGATATTACGCAAGCTCAAGAAATAACTAAAAGAAATATATAAAAAAATTATAAAACTCTATAAAATTTATAGTTCTTTAAAGTGAAGCAGGTAGTTGTAGGTAGAGCTAAGCTCAGTCGTCGTTTTATATTGCATTATTTGTAGAAGTTGTTGGGCGTTCATTGTTTATGGGTTCTACTCGCACATTTGCAATATTTGAATGTGAACCGGTTGCAAAAAGGCTTTCAAATAGTAAACAATTGTCAGACAACGACTGCGACTCCGACACGATGACTTAATGCCAACGGCAGACTATTTGGCTAAAAAAAAAACAGATACAAAAGCCAACATTTGGTTTAGACTCTTTTGGCATTTCTGCAGTTGACTGGACCAAACCACAAATTGTGGGGAGCAAACGAAACAGACTGTTGGGTCATGAGTCATGAATGCAACCGCAAATTGCAACTGCAACGGCAACTGTCTTGGCCAGGCCAAGTAGCCTGACAGTTAACAAATGGTGCACGCTAAATTGTTGCATGCCACAAAACGGCGACAAAATTTCAAATACACACATATCCCACGCAACAGGTTTTTTCCTTTTATAAATATTTCTTTTTTATTATTTTTTTTACAGTCTGCCACAGCTGGGCGACCAGAACTTTATTTTTTATCACTGTTTCAACGCATCATAAAGTGTTTTTTTACTGTGCATAATTAAAAATTAAAAAAATTATAGAGTTGAGAACCAGAGTTAACAATTTAAGTATGTGTGTGTGTTTGTGTGTGGTCATAAAAAGATGACGAGGACTGTGTGAAGCGAAACACAAAGTTGAAATCCGATGCCAGCTTTAAGTAAGTGACACATTTTGTTCTTGCTGTTGTTGTTGCTGTTTTTTACTTTTGGGACTCCTTATTTATTTAATGAAGCAACATGTTGTGGCAACACATGTGCGTCTGAGCAGTAAATGAGATGGGATGGAGTTGCAGTTGGAAATGGAAATGGAGAAGCAACTGGAAGCAGAACCTGTTCTTGGCACCACACAGACGCCACGTTCGGTTGCATGAATGAATGCGTTTCCATTTATTTAATTTGCAGCCTTTTGTTGCCGCTGCTGCAGCTGCACCCCAAAAGTCAGTCGTCTTTTCATCTTTTGCCCTTGCCTCACGCAAATGAAAACGAAGACGACGCCAATCTGTGGCGACATGGGAACTTAACCTTGAATCATTTTGCTGAAGAACAAGAGGGCGTTCTTACATACATACATTCTACAGCATTCCACTGTAGTTATGTACATTTAACATACTTCCAGCTTCACTACAAGACTCTTGATCAAAGAAGTTTGCCGCAAATCTGACTCAATTCACACACCCATCGAATCCCAATCCAAATGCTTATGCAGACGGTGTCAGAAAAGTGTCTCTGCCGACAGATCAGGTTAATTGATAGCAAAACTGGCTTTAAAAAGCTAAAATGAAGTTGGAGTTAGAAGTGTGAAACCATAAAATCAGTCCAAATGAGACTTATATCTTGATCAACGTGGGATTTCAAATCAGTTGTCATTGTACGATTTTCAAAAACTCAATCTGTTATATCTTTCCACATAATCGCATTGGATTTGCTTTGAAAATAACTATATTAAATCAGGTAGTTGGCTTGTCTACAACAAGGTTCAATTTAACCTAAGCAAACTCCTCATTGGTTTCCCTACAAACAAACTCCCCTCCACTTGAGGCGTTAAACTTGATAAACAAACTTCTTCATAATTTAATTGCGGCTGTTGTTGCAGTTGTTGTGGTCTTACAAGTTTGTTGTGTTACCTGTTGACAAACGGCTCAACCGCTGCCTGCTGCCTGCTCCTAACATCCGGACAGTATGAGTTCTTAAAAGTCGACTAATGGTTGGCTTGAAGCTTGAAGAACGAGTGCCATTTGGCTAATGACATCTTTGGATTGGCTTTAATAGCATAAAACTGACTATAGTTTGTCTAGGAAATCAAATGCTTAAACTTAATTACTCAGTTCTGTCATATTTAGCCAGCTTTGACTTGGTGTATTAATGAAGTTGGCATTGAAATCGGAGTTGGACTGAACACACTCTGTGAAATGGTTTTGAACTTGTCCAATGGCGGCTATCTAATGTTTGCATAACTTCCACGTATAAGTTAATTTAAAATTATCAGCAAATATTTCAATTTTGTTTTAAATCTGACTAATTTTCGATTTAAATACACTATAAAAAAAATTTGAAGTAGAAGATGTTATAAAAATTTAAGTTAGATGATTTTAAGTAGAAATAGAAGTTGAAGTAAAAGTAGAAATCGAAAATTTGGTACATTTAAGTATAACTTAAGGTATGTAGAAATGTAGACAGTATTAGAAACGCATAGTTTGCGAGAGTATCCAATTTCAGCCTTGAAATTTTCCACTTTGGTCATTTTTTTTTTTGAACGAGCTAATTTAAAATCAAAATAGCATACAATTAATAATTGCGACTTTTGTTCTAATCAGAATAATCGCGTCAGAGCTCAATTTCCATGGCTCGAAACAACTTTTATGCGTCTAATTGCCAACTGCCATTTATGGGCTATCAGAGTCGGAGTCGGAGACAGAGCAGAGACGTTGACATTTAAAGCAGCGCCCACAACATCCGCTGAGGCAAGCTGAGCCCAACCCGAAAAGAACACATTTGGCTCAGGAATTTGCTCATAATTATAAGTTTAAATTTGCGTAAATATTGGATCAGTCATCGCCCATAAAACTCAATTATATGGTGGAAGTCAAGCGATCCAAAGTGTTTTTCTATATGCATTACTATGGGAATAAAAATAAATTTAAAAGTGCGTTGAAGTGTTTTGCATAATCCGAAAGACAGAACTGTGGCATGCATATCGCAGGTGTATATATCTATGGCATTTACATAACATTCAGCATATATAAATAAACATTTGAGTGAATGGAAATGGGGAAATGGGGAAATGGACAAGAGAAGAAACGTCAGAAGAGAAGAAGAAGCTGTCGACGCAGCCACGCATAAATCTCCCATGTAAATGTGGAACAAACTCAGATCTCAGAGCAAAAGTCTAATTTAAATATCTCCTCAGATCATTTCTTGTTATGCCTGCCTATTATTTTTTCTGCTTGATTTTTGACTTCTGGGGAATCTCTCATGGTAATTTGTATAGCTGTGAATTGGGTGAGGTGGCAGCTTGGAATAGTGACTCAGTTGGTGCAACCAAGTGGCAAAGTGGCTAATGGAGCATTTGATTTGATTGTTTATGCCTCAGCTGCTTGATTCAATCATCATCATCATCGATGTTACATTCTCTTTACTGCATGAATTGTATACAGATGTATACAAAATTCCACGCATTCTACACGCATCAATGTTGCCCCCAGGTGGCAATTTGCACATTCGCATTGGCCAAGTGCAAACTGACAATTGCCAACCGTTAACAGGTAACAAAAAAAAGAAGCAAACATCGCGAGAGACGAGTGAGAAAAAATGCAATCGAACATAACAAAAAAAAGAGGAGAACTTTCCGTGTTGCTGCCTGTTGGTTAAACCTGTTGGCCCCATTTGGTCTTTGATTCTCTCAGACGACGGTCAGTTAACTGTTTTGCTGCCTGCAAGCGGCACAAATTTGTATGCCAAGCGATTGGTTTAAGCCAAATGCAAAATATTGAAATGGGTTGACGGCACAACATGGCACAAAACGAGTTTCAACCAAAAAAAAAAAGCGAAAAAAAATGCCAACACTTAAACATTCTGCTGCATCAATTAAATGCTGCCCAGCTGACCGACTTTGGACGAGTACCAATTTTGGATTTATCGGTCGGCTAACGAGCTAACACCCCGTCCTGTCTTTGACTCTAGATCCGTCTTGTTTCAAGCATGAAATATATGCAGATTTATTTGTGTTACATTTCTGCGACAGCAGCAGCAACTTGGCTTAATATCTCTCTCCTTTTCGCACTCTCTATTTATTTTTCTTGGGTGAATGGAAACAGCATTCCTTATGGCGAGACTTCCGCAGCTAAACAAGATGTTGGCCTGGCTCGGATGTCCACGTTTATGGTCAAATAGCGCCCCAATTGGCCGCAACTTGCCAGTTTCCACAAATCTGTTTCACTTTGTGGAGTTGTAGAAGCTAATCCCTTATGTTATATTAACTGAATCGAATCAGCGTGTGAATTGCAGCCCCATTTTGGCCTCTATTTGGTTAGCAATTGTATGAGAATGCAACCTCGTTTGCGGCCATAAACAAATTGGCAATCGATGCCGCAACCAAATGCAAATTGAGTGAAAGAAAAAATGCAAACAATTAACGAAAAACAAACAACAACCTGAGCAAAATTTATGTGTAACACGGACAAACAAATGCGATATGCAAAAAAGATGAAAAAACAACGGCAACAACTACAGCAACGGCAACATTTGCATGCCACAGTTATGCAATTGGGTTCGCTTACGCCCCTCTCTCCCTCCCCTCCCCTCCTGGCCACAGCATGTTACCAATTGTTGTTGCGGTCGGATTGCATTAAGCAAAGATTTATGTTTATTAACGTTTAGCCAAAACGCTGACCCAAAAAAATCGGTGCAGATGTTGCTGCTGCAAAAATCAAGCATAGCATCAAGAGGCAGACGTTGCACGCCGCCAACATTTAACAATGGGTCAACTTTCGTTGGCGTTGATAAATGAGTCAAAAACTTCAAAATATGAAAAAGAAGAATGAGAATGAGACAAAACTGTGACTCTTGTCAGCGTTGTTGTTGTTGTGTTTTTATTTAAGTGGGTGTTGTCGCCGTTGTTGACAACAGCAACACTTTCCCAATTATACCCCGCAGCAATGTGTTGCCCGAATTGACTTACCAACTTAACTTAGTTGCTGGTGTTAAAGAGGGCTAATGACTTAAAGACATAACGCTGCATTGTTCCAAAGCTCTCTTTGTTCTTCTTGTTGTGAGTAGTCTTCAAACTGTTACAGAAGAAACGCCTTTGGATATGATTGTGATTGTGAGAACTGTACTCGTAATTATTGCATTATTTCTTTGTTTCAGCCCGCAAAAGAACTTCATAAGGAAGTCAACGATATAATTATAACTAATGCGGTTTAGACAAACCAGTTTTTGAATTTAAGTTAAGGCAACATTGTTGCTGTTTCGTAATTTTGGACTCTATGCTAAAAAAGAACAAAGGCTCTGTTAAGTTTGTCACAGTATTTCTTACAAGTATTTTTTGTATATTGCTGTTGTCAGTCATTGCAGATGCAGATGACAACACAGACAGCAGAGTTGGACAGTCACTTCCCTGGACAATTTTAGAAAGTCATTTACACATGCGACGAGTTAAAGCGCAAATATAAACAAACTAACTAACAACACTAACAACAACAGCAACAAAGCCATGCAACTGATTACCCAACAGCAATCATAGACTGAGGAGAGGAGACCTCGACTCAAACACAGCTTTGTCGATGGCCATGTGACAAACATTGTGAATCTTCATACAGTCTCATGACCAACAATGAGCAACAACAAAAACATCAATAGCCCACAACGATGTCCACAACAGCAACACAACAGCAACTGCAGCAAATTTCAATAATTTCATTATCAAGATGAAGATTGATTGATAGTTGCCATGTTAAATGAATGTTTGGCGAAGACATTCAATGACCAAACACATGGTCAACTGTTGCAGGAGGGAGAGAGAGACGGGGAGAGAAGGGAAATGGGAAGGGGCTTGACTGCTGCGAATTGTTGCCGCTCTTATATTTGCATTCAATATTGTTGAGGTATGCAGCAGAAGCTGCACAGTGAAAGTTAATTGTTGGCATGCCCAATGCAACAGCAACAACAGCAACAACAACAGCAGCAACAGCAACAATTGCTGTCAGTGCTTGCGCAACTGTTGCAAAGAAAGTTTTATTTTGTTGCCATATATTTTGTTGTTAAGTTTATGCGCTAATAACTCATAACATTTTACTTAATATCTTTACAGAATATGGCCTAAGGTGGCAACATAACAACCAACAGCAACAAACAGCAGACAATTCAAATAATGTCGTCCTCAATTTGTTCGCACTTTACGCAGAATGCGTGGAAAAAGGATTTGTGCTCCAACTGTTTCAAGTCCAAGGATGAGCACAAAGCAGCAGCAGCTGCTGCCGCTGTCGCTGCTGGAAAGCTTGGAAGTGCTCTCAAATCGGAGAGTCAAACAAAGACTGATTATCCCAACAAGCACAAGACGCCGGCCAAGAGTATTATCAAAAAGGCTTTTGGAGTACGTCTAACCACAAGCAGCAACACCTTCAGCAAGATGAGCAACAATTCGGGAAATTCAAACAAGTCTGGCAAAGTGTGTTTTCCCAAGCAGCTGCATGAGATCATTGGCTATGGCGGTGAATGGTCGGAGGATGATGACGACGATGATGATGATCATGACTTTATGAATCTGGGCAACGAGCACGATGACATGGCCGTCACGGAAACAGACGATGAGGAAGCCGTTGAGCTGAAACGCATCACTCGCGCCAACACGGACTTTAATATGAACAATGGCAACTTGCTGGGCGATGCTCAGGACAACATCAAGAAGTCCTTTGCGGCACTTAAGCTGGGCGCACCCCAGGTGGACAAAGAGGGTAAAAAGCAAACACTAACAATCAATGTGATGCCCTTTGGACAGCCCAAAAAGTCAAATGCGTCCAGCAAGGCAACAGCGGAGCTAACCAAGACAACAACAACTTCAAAGGCGAAGGCAACTACAACTCCAACTGCAGCAAGTTGCAGCGCAATCACAGCAAAGCCAGCAACAACAACAGCCACAACCATTAAGAGTACCATAACCAGCAGCAGCACCAAAAAGGTGACAACAACATTGACCCCAACGCTGGTGAAGAGCACGGCAGCAACATGCTCCCGGGATGGCAAGGATAGTCCGCCCATTGAACGAGCCATGGAGAAATCTCTGTTGGATGAAATCTCCGAAACATTACAACAAAAGCAAAAGCAGAGTGAGAACTCAGCCACAGCAGCAGTTACAACAGCAACTGTTGCTAGTTGCAACAGCAGCAGCAACAGCAACAAAATCAAATTTGAACTGAGTTCGCTGAGCGACTCACCGAAGCCATTTCTTGACCTTAAAAAGCCAATCGCCCGGAACGCGCCCATAACCAAGGATCATACCAAGCCCAAGGTCAACGTGTGCCACAAATATTCCGACACGGACAGCAATTGCTCGGACACGGAGAATGGCGTTTCCGCCTACTACGATGTGGTTGAAACCCAGCTGAGCTACGAGAATCTGCCCGATGGCAAGTTCAGTGAACAGGTGGGCGTGGCCAGCGCCCAAACGGAGGCCAGCAATTCGCATTACTCGAGCTCGCAATACATTACGGATATGTTGCTGAGCTCGAAAACACGCGCCGCCAGCTACAATCTGCATGAGGGCAACTTTATGACCAGCAAAATAACCTCAGATGGTTTGATTGTC